>CBVK0100413549.1:0-19558 GCA_900067695.1 Picea abies
TTGATATTTGGTTCTTAACACGCACTGTGCTCCACTTTCCAAGCCCGATTCATGAAACCACAAACTTGTTGATCCAGCGCCACGTGCCCCTTTGGTTTGGACAGATCAGATTGATTCATTCTACCTTTCGGGTTTCAATACTTCGGGCTTTGGATGAACCTTTGTGGCAAGAACCTCAAACTCTTGATTCCCGATTCCCCGAACTTTTCCAACGTTAGATCAACAACCCAGATTAAAACCTTGCTCAACCTTTGATCTCAGGCTTTAAGCCCCGGTGCTAAACCTCGAGCAACTTTTGGATTTTGAATACGTATGAACCGTCGATATAAACTCTCCCTGGAATCCCAACCATTGGAAGATGAAGTCACTTGTTTGCTTAGTTTGGGTCTGAAATGGGTCACTGTAAATGTTGCGTCCTGTGATGATGAAGACTTAGATGGCTACCTGGGGCTTATGAAAACATAATGGTTAGTGACAGAGGCCATGGGGGTGAGGGCTTAAATAGAAAGGGAAAATAGAAAACAATTTTTCTTGCTAAAGGGGGGAAAAATTAAAGACATGCCTGGTGAAAGAGAGAAAAACGGGACAAGGATACAGACTCGGGTACATCAACACATGCCTACAACCCTTGACAACCTTATGTGATAAAATTTGGCTCCACAGGGGATGGCATGCTCCCTGCGAGCTACCAAGAACAAGTAGTTCCAGTGCCTTAGTTGTTGGGCTATGGAGTCTATTATTCACAGGAAGATAAAAATAAAAACAAAAATAAAAATAGGAATGGTATTTACAATGGTGGAATGTCGGCTGCGGCTTTAAACGAAAAACGTTTTCAGGAAGTGCCCATTCACAGGGCCACCAGAAACTTCATCACCCTTCAAATTCTACAACTTGTAAGTGTTGTTCAAAAATGCCTCAGAAATCTTGAATGGGTCGATCCATAAGGCCTCAAATTTGCTATGATTTCCTTTGTGTTGCTTGGGTGCATCCCATTTTAGAACTAGATATCCTAGCTAGAAATCCTCTTTTCTGACCTTCTTGTCAAAAACCTGCTTGATCTTTTGTTGACGTTCATGTGCTCTGTCCAGAAGTTTCTCTCTTTCCTACTGCACTTCGACCAGTTGTTGGATTATTCTGACCATATCATCAGGCTCACCTTGGTAATATTGAAATAATTTTTCTATAGGCAAGGCCAGCTGAGAGGGAAAAACTACTTCAGATCCATATACAAGCTAGAAAGGAGAGACGTCGAGAGCTCTTTTCGTTGTTACTCGATCAGCCCACAGAGAAAACTTGAGCTTTGAATCCCAGGCCTTTTTGTTATCCTCTAAAACTCTTTTGATTATTTTGATAAGGCTCTTGTTAGAGGACTCTTCCATTCCATTGCCTTGGGTGTAGTAAGGGGTAGATTGGATCAACTTGATTTTGAATTACTCACAGAATTTGATCAATGGTTCAGCTTTAAAAGAAGTGTCATTATCTGTGACAATCCTACTCGGACAACCGAAACTCACTATAATATCTTCTAGGAAACCTATGATTACCTTGTGGGGATGGCTTCTATCCACTTGGTAAAATAATCCATGGCAGTCAAGACCCATATGTGTTGTCCGCTTGAGGTAGGATGAATTTCTCCAATGACTTTAGCTGTTTTTTTCTAGAAAAATTCTAACACTTGATATAGGCTCTAACTTTTGCATAGACGTCAGTGAACAGAGTAGGCCAAAAATATCCAGCCTTGAGAATTTTGTAGGTCATTGTTCTCCATAAGTGATGTCTTGCACACAGGTTGTCATGAAAATAAGACATGAGCCTTTGAGCTTCCTGTGAGTCTAAACATCTTAAGATAACTCCTAGAGGATCTTTCTAGTATAAGACCTGATCTAGAAGGCAATATTTAACTGCTTTGAGATTTAAATATGTTTCCTTGTTCCTTTCCATGCCATTAGGAGGATGTAATTTCTGTAAACCATATATAATGTCCTTGTACCAAGGACATCCTACTAATGGGGGGTTGACCTGATCATTTGTATCAGACAACTTAGCCTGTTGATTTGCTGAGCAATTGTTGATAAAGTTTACCCCCAAATATTTGCAACTTGCCTCAGCGGGAAACTTGGCTAAACCTTGACCTTTGATCAATTTGATGGGCTTGATATCTAGATCAAATTCAAGGATCTTGGCAATCCATCTGCTTCTTCTTCCATCTATGTCTGGATGGGTGAGAATTTCCTTTACATAGGCTGAAGGAACATATGTGATGACCTTTGAGTGCAACACATAGACTATGAAGGCTTTGAGGGATTTAACTAGAGTGTAGGCTTGCTTCTCCATGTTGTCATATTTCACTTCATCATCTCTCAATTCCCTACTGAAAAAAAATGGGTTGTTCCAACCCTTCAACATTCTTCTGTAACAGAACAACTGCTACAGTGTCAAATGAAGCAAATGAAAAAATGAGGAAATCCTTTGAGTAATCGGGACTGATAAGTAAAGGTGCCTCAGTTAAGGCCTTCTTTATCTGATCAAAGGAATTTTGAGCTTCATTAGTCCACTTGATTTCCTTTCCTTTCCTCAACATGGTTGTTATAAGCTTTACCATCTCAGCAAAGTTGGAAACAAACCTCCTCAGAAAATTAATTTTTCCTAAGAAAGACTAGACTTCTTTCCTAGATCTCAGTAGTGACAAGGTTTGAATCACTTTGACCCTGCTGGGATCAATCCTGACTCCTTCAACTGATACTATGTGGCCCAACAATTTCCCCTCCTTCATGGCAAACAATGATTTCTTGGGATTTAAGGAGAGACCAAATTTCCTGCACTTCAAGAAAACCCTTTTCAAATGCTCATAGTGCTCTCTATCAGATCTGGAAAAAACTGTAATATCATCTAGATAGATGACCACAAACTTTTCCCTTTCTCCAATGAAATCTATATCCATGGCTCGTTGGAAGGTTTCCCCCGCGTTCATCAATCCAAAGGGAATTTTGGCGTACATGAATGTACCCCAAGGAGTGGTGAAGGTTTTTTTTTCTCTATCTTCAGGCAGAACTGAGACCTAATTATATCCTAAAAATCCATCAATCATGGATATCCTTGATGCACTAGTCACCCTCTATAATATGTGTTCCATTTTCGGCAAGGGGTAATTGTCCTTCTTTGAGATTTTGTTCAGGTTCCTGAAATCGACACAAATTCTGATTTCCCCACTCTTCTTTCTCACCGAGACCAAGTTTTCCACCCACTCATAATACCTCAAAGGCATGATGATCCGGGCATCCAACAACTTCTTTACCTCTTTCTCTGTGATAGACAACAACATAGGATTAATTTGTCTCAATTTTTTCCTAAACAGTTTGGCCTCCTCTTTCAGTGGGATCTTGTGCTCAATGACACCTGCGTCATATGTTCTGAGATCTTCATATGTCCAGGAAAACACATCAACAAAATTATTTAAAAGATCAGTATATTTGGCCCTCTTCTCCCTTGATAGGCTACTTGACAACTTGACAAACTTAGGATCTTTCTATGTACCAATGTTGCATTTGGATATGTCAACATTATCAATCGGCCTTCTAGATTTTACTGCCACATCATTACTATCAAATATCCTTTCCAAAGAGATTAGTCCCTTCATAATGTGATTGCTAGGAAATTGTACAATGTGATTATTATCATTTTTCTTTAAAAATATATCAGCATGTGGGTTACTTTCAGAGTCATGATCTTGGTCTATGTGCAAAGCAAAAAATTCATCAACAGTTTCTAGGAAATTCTTGATCTCAAGATCATCCTCAAATACCTTCCAATGCTTGACATTGTTAGGTATAGAGGGTCTATATTTTACTTCTATATCATAACTGAGGTTGGGTGGCAAAGGAAATCTGGAAAATCTTGTCAAAACCGCCAAAGAATCAACCATTGTATTCCCTTCTCTCGAAATGAACGAAATGTTGAAGGCCAAGAAAAAACTATCAATTAAATCCCACACTTCATTCCTATAAAATCTAAGCCTCGGATGCTTGGCTTGGTAAAGATTTATGACTTGATTTACAACCAACTCAGCATCCCGAAACACAAATATCTCTTTGATTCCCAAAGTCTTTTGCAGCCCTCAAACCCAACACAAGAGCTTCATACTCTGCCACATTATTGGTATTTTCAAATTCTATCTTACAGGACAAAGGTATGGTCTCTTGAGTTGGTGAGATAAAGACCACTCCAGCACCAACACCCTCCCTAGAAAAATATTCGTCAAAGAAAATTTTCCAAATAGAGGTAATGAGGGAAGAATCTTCATGAAAAGCAATGAGTTGTTTTCTGAGTTTAAGAGGGGGCTCGGGAGCATCAGTGAGCTGTAATAATCTGGATCCCAAATTAGTGTCATGCGTGAAGATAGGATGGTTGGCGAGGTTCGCTTCATCACTAATGATATAGGATAATTGATCTTCCCTGTAAATCCTTCAATGCTCCCCCCCAAGCACAAGAATAGTATCATAGGTGAGGTCCATTTGAAGGGTTCCTCCAAGTATTTTTATCCATGATCTTGGCAAAAGCATGCCGAACTTGGGGGGAACATCAGCTACTACAATTTCCATGACCACACTCTTCATGGGAAGATGAAATAAGGTCACAACTAGGTCTTTGATGACCCCCGGACATTGCACTTTCCTAGAATCAAAAGAATACAAATCATGGTAAGCTTTTGTTATTTCCAATCCCAACTCTTACATGTCAGTTTTGGGCATGAGATTATGAGAAGCTCCTGAATCCATCAGACAATTACGTAGCACCTTATCATGTATGTTCAGTGAGGTATAGAAGGGAGGGGATGAGTCGTCTCTCTCTTCTACCATTGAACCTAAGATGACAGTTGGATTTTCATCTTGAAAATTTATTGAGTCTGAGGGATGATATGAGGGCTTAGACTGCAATAGCTTAGAGAGGCTTCTTTTGAAATATTCATTCTTGACCAGCTCTGAGAGGGGTACAGGGATCCTAATTTTCTATATTTCATGCTCAAAATTAAAAGGGGGTGTGGGCTTTGGAACTTCTCTCACTTCTGGAACAGGACTTTTGACCACTGGAGAGGGGGTTTGAACTTTCTTACTCTTGTTGTTGTCTACTACATTTTTAGCAGGCTTCTCTACTCTAGCAGACTACTTAGGAACATCGGCCTTTCCTTCTTTCCTCTTGGACCTGAGGTTGTATCTATTTTGGCTGTTGTTGGCCTTGTCCTCCTTTCTTATCTCATTTAGTTGATTGTCCATGAGAGACTCCTCGTATGCTGATTGAGTCAAATGAGGAAAATAGGAGGTGTCTCCGAGACAGTGGATTTCTGGGTCAAGGTCTTCTTCCTCTCTTTCATCATCCATAACGAGATTATTTTGGAGAAGAGTCTGGATTTTCTGATCATATCTATCTCTGTTTCTTTGTTCCCTTTTACATAATCTGAGGAGCATTGTTATTAGGCCTTCTGAAGTTTCCTCTGTTATCAGCATTTTGAGGATTTTTGTATGTCTACTTCCCTTCCAATTCCAGTCTTTCCATTCTAGCTAAGAGTGATTTTGGTAACTTGGTTACTTCATCCATTTGAGGGGGAGAAACAGAGGAACCAGATGTTGAATCTTCATACCTCCCCTTTCCTCTGTCTCTATCATCCTTACTCCTGAGTTTGTTCACTGCCAAAATATTTGATTTTATTTCGAAGGCCGCATCTTGCATATGATCCAAGGAAGTAGCTCTTCTTTCTCTTAACAATAAGAAAAAATCAAGGTCGAATGCATTATCATAAGTGATTCTAGAAGATGTTTTTGTAGGTTTAATTTCAGCAGGTATTTTATTATACATTTTATTAAACCTTTTTGAAAAATCGGAAACAACTGCCCCTTCCTTTTTCTTCAATGATCCAAACTCTGTGATGTAGTAGAAGAAATCTTGTTTATCTCCCCAATGCATTAAGAATGCATCGTCTAAGGCTTCAATTCCATCAATGGATCCAGGAGCCAGGGCCCTGAACCATTTTATGGCTTCTCCATCAAGACTGTGGAAAAAAATCCTCATCCACACATATTCATTTTCAATTACACAATTATCAGCAAAACTATAGAAAGTTGCAAGGTTCTCCTCTGTAGTGATATCTACCTCACCTGTGAACTTAGGTAATTTCTTAAGGTAACCACTAGCTGGTAGGGCATTTAGAGGTTGAGGCAAAATAAGAGGGGCATATCTGGCAGCTACTATAGCATCGATTATGTTTCTGGGTGGATTTGCTCCTGCCATTGGGGTGTGAAGAGGGGGAGAAGCAGAAGAATATGGAATTTGGACAGGAGATGTTGGGAATGTAATTCTAGGAGAAGGAGGAAACAACTGAGTGTCTAGGACGAAGGTCACAATGCTAGGAAGAATAGAGGCTTCTCTTACAACAACTTTGACAGGAGGAGGGATAGTAAAACCTGGAGTGGGAAAATCTCCTAAGGTTCTGGGTCTGAGCCAAGGTAAAACCTCAGGACAGATGAGAGTGTCAAAACTTTCTCCTTCCAAACCGAGGCCAGGAGAGGAGAAACCAATAGGAAAACTCTTGAAATTCAAGGCTCTAGAAACTCCAATAGAAGATAAAATAGGAGGCTGAGAAAACTCTAATGGAGTTTCAGAGGAAGGATGTTGGAAATTACCAGAATCACCTGGTTTAGTAGCTGAAGTACTTTCTTGAGAAACCTTTCCTCTTCTGGTAATTTTCGCTGGGTCGGCTTCAGGCATTGCTAAAGGCAGTTGTGGGTGAGACTACGTGTGTCTACGTTTCAGAGCCAATTGAAATAGTGAAGTTGAAACAGTGGAGTCGCCACAATGGAGTTTCCAGGTGCAAGATCAATCTCAATGGTTCTGATATCTGATGCACCTTCAGAATCAGAAGATCGTTGTCGTTAAATCCCAGGGAAAATCTTCAATTCATCCCTAGAAATGGCGTCAGAAATGTTAGCACTAGAAGTCACCATTGGATTGTGGCAGAGTAATCCTAATACCCATCAGTTTGTATGTCACAATGAATATATAAAATAGGGGTTGAGTGGGCATAGGCTTAAGAGAATATTGCTTTAACTCAGAAATCCGGACCAGTCAATGCATGAGCAAGTGAGGTCTTGATCTAACATTAGTCAGTAAGTTGTAGTAAAGGGTGAGTAGGGGTGAGAAATGTTGAGGAAATGTAGAGGTTTTCTATGGACATCAGGTTTTCCAGCAGCCTAAGGAAGAAAAACTCAAAATACAAGATCCTCTTAGATTCTAAGTTTAGAAAAGTAAAGACGCTATAACATTACTACAATCAAACCTCGATTGCAACACAGTCATAGAAATTCATGTGAATCCTTCAATCATTAACCTTCAGTATTAGATGAAAAAATAATGGAAATATGAAACTGACTTTCATTAAACAAGAAGTCTCAAATCTCATTACATAACAGAGAACCAGAGCTTCATTAGTACTTTACAATGCAGGAGCCTAGCTCAACCATCAACCTTAACAAAATATTAAAATTGAGCATATATACTCATAACTACTCACATCCCCCAGGGACACGATCAGATCACTATATTCAAAGTGTTGCATCTTTGTCTTATTCTATCAGACAGTGTGTGTCTTTCCTTGTCAGACGCAAGCTTAAATCGGCATGGGCTTTGCAGGGAAAATTTACTTTCAGGGGAAGCTTGGACCGTCAGTCTGCTGCCATGGCCAGTCTTCCATGCTTTCTATTTATGTGTGAAATGAGGTCTCAACCACCTCCCTCCATTTCCATTAACTACTTTCATTGGGATCAGGACGAGGCTTAACACCCATGAATCTTCTAGGTGGTGTCCCTGGCTTTGCCGAGTCAATCTCAGCACCTCGAGGCCATGCTGATTTTCTTCTGTAACCAATATGGGTGCTTCCAATCCTTTAGAACAACTCCTCTCCATTGCTCCATGCAGCATGCGACCTCGGGTCCTAAACTGGTGCTTATATCCAAAGGCACTTTCGGGACTTCAACTTTCAAGAGTCTTCATTCCACCATGATCCCAACATCATGATACCCGAACTCGTGAAATGGCCTTTCAGATGGACGATTGGTCTTACTTCGAAATTGACAGCCACGATCATTTCCTTGAGAACATGAGTTGTTGGCTATGCGATGAGTGGTAACCCCTCTTTCTGGACCTGCTTCCCTTGTAACCAAGCGTTGATACCATGGGACCAATTCTTGGGTGCTTCGCGATGTCGTGTTTCGGGAGTCTCGCACCGTGCTCCACTTTCCAAGCCCGATTCATGAAACTACGAACTTGCTAATCCGACACCACGCGCCCCTTTGGTTTGGATGGCTCATGCTGATTCATTCCACCTTTCGGGTTTCGGGACTTTAGGATTTGGATGAACCTTTGTGATAAGAACCTCAAACTCTTGATTCTCGATTCCCCAAACTTTGTCAATGTTAGATCAACAACCCAAATTAAAACCTTGCTCAACCTTTGATCTCGAGCTTTAACTCCCAGGACTAAACTTTGAGCAACTTTTGGACTCTGAATACTTGTGAACCCCTGATCTAAACTCTCCCTGGAATCCTAGCCATTGGAAGCTGAACTCGCTTGTTTGCTCATTTTCTATCTGAAATGGGTCGCTCTGAATGTTGTGGCCTGTGACGATGAAGACTTAGATGGCTAGATATGGCTTGGTAAAACATAAGGATTAGTGATAGAGGCGAAGGGGATGAGGGCTCAAACAGAAAGGGAAAACAGAAAATGATTTTGCCGACTAAAGGGGGTAAAAATTAAAGACATGGCCAATGAAAGAGGAGAAAAACGAGGCAATGATACAAACTCGGGTACATCGAAACATGCCTATGGCCCTTGAAAACCTTATGTGATAAAAATGTCTATCTCTACTTTTATCTTCTCCTTATATTTCAGGTTCATTCTATACGGCCTCTATCGCACAGGTTTTACATCTCGCTTTAATGGAATATTAATTTCTCTTAATTCTCCAAAAATTCCTTTGATCTTTGAGAACATCGTTGGAAATAGATCCTGGTAGTCGTGCAGTAAGTTAGTGATCTTTTCAACCATTTCCTTGCTCCCATAGTCTCTATTCACAAACTTAGGTTTTCCCTCTGTACCAATGTTCACTTTCCATGTTCTTAAGGGATTGGCGTATACTGCAAATTTTGTTTCTAGCCCTTTTACTATGCACTTCCCTTTAGTCTATGACATATGCAAATTCCTTGGATCATCCTCATCTTGTGATTCTTCTGCGACATTATAGCAGTGCAAGACCTCTTCAATTGTTGTAGTGACAATAGGCGCACTATACAATGGCATTGATCTGAACAAGTCCTTTGATGCAAAAATATTATCCCTGAGCATCTACAATGCTGAGTTTATCAAAGGATTATTATTCTCAAAAGTCAACATTACCTTGAAGTTCCTTGTCAATTCCTCCCAATCTCATGCCCCTCTATGCACTTCTAGTTCTATGTACCAATTCTGGGAATACTGTCCAGAGTATGCACAAATAAGTGACTCCATTCTTGTCTTGGTACTGATCTCCACTACACAGTACACTTCATAACATGATCTGTTGGACAACTTAATCCACTATACTTTGACATGATACTGTCATTCTATGTCCCGAACCTAACTTGTAATAACCTCTTTCACTGCGGCCAATATCTTATGTCATCTTTGTGCGTGACCCACCATCTTACTGAAGTCGCTTTCAGGGTGACATCTAAGGCCAAGAGTCTCTGTTGATATGGAATCTGCATTTCAAACTCATTAATAAAAGATTCTATAGGTGTTATTCCATTATATCTTGGAGGTTAGACTATTTCGGTCCCAATCCATCTCAATGCGTGGGTAATCCGAGAACACTTCCTTTTCAACACTTCATGTAGTCTTTGTTTCCATTCCTCTAGAGCATCTTCTGAGTCTGATACACATGAACTAATACTCCTCCAATTGAGCATGCCTTCAGTTGTAGGATTGGCGTAATTGTCCATCTGCGTAGTCATACTATACAGATTATAAATCTATTTTCTCTTTGATGGTTCTACGTACCTATGTCCTTTCGTGGGGTGTAATGGTGCAATAAAATTCAATCTTTCTACCTCGAATACCATCTGTCTCTTATTTAGATCAATGATCATCTGATTATCAAATTCCCAATCATTTCCTAACAGTGCTGGATACGAGGTACTATCGTCTACTATGTCAATCACTTTGAAGTCTACTATACTGCATAGTCCATCAATATTGACATATACTCGTGTTAACCTTCCGACTGGAACGATCTTATGTTGGTTAACTAATCTCAACTGGATAGGAGACCAAATCAACTTCAGTTGGCCCATCATATCCCAAGTCTGTCTCAGTATACCATTCACATCAGAGCCTAAATCCAAAATTATATTGTCCATTTTGTAATCTTCTATCTGTGCATTTCCCCTGAAATCCCTACTTGTTCTCTTCTTACTATGCACCTAGTTAACTACTCTGGGTAGCACATGTCACTCTTTTTCTTGGGAAAAATGGTCAATCATTCTACACACACTACTCAATGAAGATTCATCCTTCATTAAATATAAGCGACTTCTCAAAAAGATCTTCAAAATACTTACCTTATCAATTTTCTTTTTTGTATGGTCATATACTAGAGGCATGTCGTATACTAGTGGTCTGTCATACAATGATGGTGCAGTCGAAGTTGATGCTATCCAGTCTACTCCCATCAAATCTTTTCTTTTTTGCTGGTAAGTTTCTTTCTCTTTCCTTCGATCAAACAATGGTAATGGCTTTGCTTCTTTCCTTACCCACTAGTGAATACTATTCCCTTGATATGTCGTGTCCGCTCCGGTTCTTGGTCCTCTATACGTAAATACTTCTATCTTAGGTTGTTCATCATGTGCTTTAGGTGCTATCATCTATATGTTCTAGTTCTAGTTCTGGTTCTATTTATGGTTCCCTCTCACCTACCATTTCTCTATTAGTTGAGGAGAATCTTTCGTCGCATGGTCCAATGCTCTATAGTACATGCATTTCGTGCAAGGCTTCAGGAAATATCTCGCTAAATGTCCTGGTTGATTGCAATTATATCAAATGATTGGTCCTCTTCCTCATCTACAAAATACTCCTCTTCCTCGACCTCTGCCAAATCCTCTTCTTCCACCCTATTTAAAGCCTCTTGGCGTATTATACTATGGAACTCCTCCTTCTGTTGCAACATTTTCTTCTTAGATTCTGTAAGCATTTGTAGTGTGCTCTCTCATTAAGTCGAATGTGTTACAATTCTTCTCATCATGTCCTACGGATTTGTAAAATGTAGAGAACAAATTATGGATGTACTATGGTACTTCTGCAATAATGGACAAGAAGTCGGATGATGTCCCCATGCCTTGCATATTTCACAATACCCCACTCCTCCTGCCAATGGGTTTGGTGCCCCTATAGCCATATACTACACAAATTTTAGGAATTCATCTTTATGATAGCCTTATGTATTACATGTAATACACCAAACTTGTTCATGCTTTTCCTTTCCTTTCATCAATTCTGACAAATGAATCCTTAGCACAACCAATTGTGACTGAACTTGTGCCATTCCTATGCCATCTCCCACAAGAGATGCTTCTAACTTCATCACAATTTATAATGCTTCTAGATGTGACATTACCTTTTGTTGTCTTAGAGGACAATGAATGTGCGACAACAGACATGCAATAAACCATTCTCTATGTTGTTCGTCAGGAATCTAGAATGTTAATCTACCCATCACATATTTAAACCTCTGATAGTAATCCCAAACTATCTCATTCTGTATTTTCTTTATTTCTTTAAGCTCTCTGATGTACTATCACTTAGATTTTGACTTCTGAAATTCCTTTAATAAAGCTTGTTCAATTTATGCTAATGTCCTTGAGTTTCCTACCATTGTAGTAGTGTGGTACTTCATGTACCATAACAATGCGCACATCTGAACGTCATTTCTAACTGCACAATCTTCATTTCCTTATCCTAGACATTCCTCGCAGTCCATATTGCCTCACATACAAACATATGTTGATCTAGGTCTTCTAACCCTAGTCCCTGGAATTCATGCATTCTTAATGTATTATCTATTCCTACCATAGTATTTTGTGTAGTACTTACCTTCGGTGATGCTGGATGACTCTAGTTCACTGTGCTACTTCCACTATTCTGAATAATGTTATGCCTTCCTCCACTAACTACAATTTCTCTTGAAAAAGTTTTGGTTTTTGCTTCATATCTTGGTGACACACATGGGGTCGTGGTTTTGACATAGATTCTTATTCTAGATGGACTTCCTTCTTCTGTCGGACTTCATTGAGGATCCTTTTCTTTCTCTTTCCTTTCTCTGTATAGTGTGATCTGAAGTACTACACAGGGTCTCTTTTCTCAAACACTTTGTGCTGCTCTTCTCTCTCAACCAAAGTCTCGCTCTTACTATACCTAAACCTTTTCCCATAGAGCAATACTCCAATCTCTCTGTATGAGTCACTATCTTCCTCTCTCGACATCCTTAGTCCATACGTTCCTTTTTCATTCTTTTCATCTCTTTCCACTCTCAGACCATCCTCTAGTCATCCCCCAGTCCCCCTATGTGCACGAAGGTGCCTAGCAATCAAATTCCATATTCATAACATTATTTTCACACAACAACATCTTTATCCAAGTAGATAGTGCATTCATAAATCTTTCGCGCGGACCCTGGAAGAGTTCCCTCTCTACAATTCTATAAGACTGGGTACAATCTATTGAAAACTCTATAATGTAACCCCTCAGTACACTATTTGACCAAAAATCAATTGCGTGAGAAAATTTATCACTTAATGTATTCAACTGTCTGATCAATTCAAGAATTTGGTTTATCGAAGCCTCGGCTTGGTATCTTCCAACATTCTCCACTAGCGTTTCCAACCATTCAATTAAAATGATAAAAAACGCACCAAAGAATATTTCATGAAGATATGTAAACACATACCTTTACAACCATTGTTCGTCGTTGAGCCGTGGGTTCCTATTCTGTTCTCTGGAAAATTCTCGTTCATTCCCCCTTAACCATTCTCCAATCTCTTCCTTATTCGGCCTCCAAAACATTCCCCTCAGTTAAATATCTCGATCCCAGAAACAAATTTTTTTTTGGAACGCAGTGGGAAGAACCGAGGTTAATCATTAATAAACCAACAAAACTCTTAGACACTGGCCCTTTCAACATCACCTGCAATCAAGTGAAGTCTCAACCGAGGCATCTAGAGGGGCTAGAGGAACCAAGTTTCGGTAGTGATGAGGGGAAGTGAGACATTGAACATGACCATACTATGCATCATCAATTCACCTACTGTGAGGGAAGTTTCTGTTACTTAACCTTTAATTATCATTTAATATACCTTTTGTGTGACATTACTCCACTTAACCATCATTCATTCATCATTAACCTAAGTGTGCAGGACCATAACATCATATAACAATCACATATTCATAATACTTAAGCATTTATCATCATTAAGCAGTAACAATAAACATCAGATGCATCATAATACACATAAACAACACATCAAGACACAAGGTTTTAACATGGTTCACCCCAAATTGAGCTATGACTGTTGGCATAGGGGCATACCTAGGGTTCAACGCTCAATAGCACACCAACAAAACCCTAACTACCGTCCCTTTCGGCGACACCTACGACGCAGATGAAGTCTCAACCGAGGTAGAGGCAGGGGTGGTTGCAGGAATCCGATGTCTACAACCTTAGCTGGGACTCGGATCTGGGATTACAACACCTTAACAAAGCACTTAGCAGTTATAGTTCATAATAATCACTTCGCAGATAAAATCCTAGTTATAGATCAACGCAATATCTAACCAGATCTAACACATTCAAGCACTTAGCACATAAAGATAGATCAGATCTAGCATTCTTCCACATAGACTAAGCACTAAGAATTCATAGATCTCACTAACATACATAAAGTTCTAAGAACAAATCATATTAATAATACAAAATAATGCACAAAGCAACCATAACATAGCATATACGTGGTTCACCCTCAGCCTGGGGCTACGTCCACCAACTCTTCTTCTTCTTTATTGTCTTCTGTGAATATTCTACATGCATAGAGCTACAATATCCTACTCCGCATAGGACAAGAGATCTATGCACACCTCGCCAGATCCTCCTTCCCTGAGTGGATCTAAGCACAAATCCTTTACATAGTTCATGCACTCAACACATACAATGCTTGCACTTAGTTTTGCAAGTTCTCATACAACATGCACAAAGCATTTACAACTATCACTTGCATTTAGCCAATAAGGCACTTAGCCATTCACTTCTTACTACATCGCCTAGACATCTATTTATACATTACTAAAGGGCCTAACACATGGGTAAACCCATGGGACAACATCCCCATGCCGGTTACATAAGCCCAAAATCCAAAAATCCCTAAAAAGGGGTCGAGATCCCACGATCTCCACTTCAACTTGTGCTTTGCCTTCAACAGCCTGGTGAAGTCCCAAAATAGGTCAAACATGACCAAGGATCCTCAAAACTTGGTCAAGGGCCAACAGTCCTCCAACACTCACCTGTGACTTGTCCCAAGTCACTATGATCTGGGTAAATATGCCTCAAAAGCCTCGATCTTGGCTTGAGCTACTTCGACCTGTTGTTGCGCCAAGGCCTCCTGCTCAATGAACTCTTGGATAACTGTTTCGTTGAAAAGTCCCTCCAAGCATTGTTCGACTGCAGCAGCTACTTTTTCCAACTCTTCTCCTCGGCCTTCAATCTCCTCAAACAATTGGCACACTTCATCCGAGACTGGTTGGAGCCTTTGAATCACTTCGATGACTTTGCTCTGTATGGTATGTACCTGCTGTTGAGGAGTGCGATGTTCCTAGGATCGTTTCATCCTTTCAACTGCTGACATGAGCTTCAACTGCGCCTATACTGTCGTTGCTTGCTACTTTGCATCTTGGAGCTATGACTCTAGTGCCTTTAGTTTAGGGTCTTCAGTGAGTCGCTTGTAGGTTTGTGCACTTCTACTACTAATTTGTTTACATTCCAGAGTGAATGCTTTGATCCTCTCAACTGTGCTCCGGGCAGTGACTTCTCTTTGTTCTCACATGTCCTGTGGAGTGCTTGGCACAATTTGTAGTTCTAGTTATGTGATTCTCTATTGAATCTATTGGATAGCTTCCGCAAGCTGCACTACTTGATGCTCCACTGATTCTTCTACCTTTTTCTCTAAGACTGTCACAGAGCGAAGTGCTCTATTGACTACTTCTTCAATTTCAATCTGCTTCGCAAGCAACTATTCTTTCTCCTTATGGATTTTCTCTCTATCTTCTGGAAACTTCACCTGAAGGTCGTCTTTCTCCTGCTGCGCAACCTGGCATTGCTCTAGGACTTCTTCTTGTGCTTGATTTAATGCCACTATGGCCTGTTCTTTTTTTTTCTGTATGCGACAAAGGCGAGCTTCGATCGAATCAACTATCCTGCGGAGTTGGGAAGGCTCATCTCCCAAATCTAGTCTTATGCTGGTGGGGGCGCAGTGGAAACTATGCGGTTGGAGTGAAGGGCCTGTTGTACCCCTCTTAATTCTGTCTCGATTCTATCATACATGGCTTCTTGTTTGGTTTTCCTTTTCTGCAAGATGTCCTGCGAAGCGTCTGATACGACTGTGATGATGAAGTCAAAGTCATCGAGCGTGAGTATAGTCTACAACTTAGTCTTAGTGGCTTTGGATTTCTTCTACGAGGTAGGTTTTGTGGGGGGAACCTTTCTTTTATTAGCCTCATCAATAGGGTCCCTAGGCGGTGTTACTTTGCCTTGCTTCTGCTTCTCTTCTTTTTCATTGTTCTCTTCTTTATCTACTTCATCATCACCTCCTCGTCCAGGTGATTCTGAAGCAATTTATTCTAATGTACTGCTTAGCTGTTGGACGTCTTCTGTCTTCTTCCTTTTTCTTGTTCCAGGTGTATCATGACCTTCGTGAGTGGCCTTCAGGATGCCAATTAGTTTGGGATCAGAAATTTTTGCAAGGTCAGTAGGTATAAGGAGCTCTGCAGACCAGTCTTTAGTTATCTCTTCAAGGTCCTCCTCCGTGAGATTATAGTATGACTGAAGCTCTTCCTTGTGCTCGTCTGCGTGCACGATGATATAAATAAAGTGTCAATATGCACGAAACTTCATGAGGGGTCTGAACTAGTGCAGGGTGTTCAGCATCATACGAGGGACAACCTCAATAGCCCTCTTTAACTTGAGATAATATGTGTGGAATACCACATTCAACTACCATTGTTTTCCCATATCTCTCGAGTACCAAGGCATGGTGAACTTCGTAGTGAGTGGCTCGAACGGCTCAATGTCCAGGAAGGTCACACCTTCCAGCATCTCCAAAGAAGTAAAAGCTATGAGGATCAGCAGCTAGCTAAAATGGAACTCGTAGCCCTGATCCTGAGCTTTGCAACAATCCAATTCTAGCTGGTTGACTAAGTACTTCACCCAATTCATTTGGATTCCTTCTACACATTTTTCGGCGAGTTTAACAACGAACCCTGTGACCTATGTAGGTCTGTTCTTTCTCACTAGCTTTCCTGCAATCAACTAGCAGGCCAGGCGCACTGCGCCATTCTGGATGGAAGGTACCTTATAGCCTCACATCCCTTTTTCTATATCGTTGTAGGTATCTATAATTCTCTATGCCAGGTCACGGCCTGCAACCTTCCCTGGATAGAAGTCTTGCAGATCTGGTCCCTGCATGCTCAATCTGGTGATCCTATGGATCAACGTCAGATCGACTGTGATGCATCTGTCTAGCCATAGATAGTCATCGTGGTAGCACGATAGTAGGAGCTTAACACATGCATTAACCTCATGGTGCCTTCCAAAATGTGGAATTTTCATCACATTCAAGATGGTGGACTGTGCGAGGTTCATAGTCCATGGTTGGGGGATTATTTTCGAGTTCTTCCCCTTTTTCCTAGTCAAGTATCTGTGAGGGGCGAGCATATTGTGGTTCTTACGGTCCCCTAGGTTGAAGTTGTTGAATTTCAATGTCGTGATCTTATCCTATTGTGTTCTAACTGTACGTACCCCCTTTGGGAGGTACGCAGTAACCAAAATGTAGTCAAAGTCCCTCGGGAGATTGTCACGACTCACCGCGCCAGCCAAAGGTGGGATGTAGTTGAGCAGGATAGTTGGGATTGACTTCACATTCACCAAGTCATCTCGATGCTTGGTTCTCTTCTCGACTATAGCTCGGGATGGTCTGGATCCGTGAGCAGTCGATGTAGAGGCTTGCACCCCTTGAGTCGATGAGGCTTGAGCTCCTACGAACATCACCTTCTCAGCCATTAAATTGAATATAACTTCTTCTATAGACTTCTCTATGGCATTGAGTTCGTCCAACATGCATGCTCAAGATCGACTTAACTTAGGTGGATGAATGAATGCTCGATACAATAGAACATGTGTTGATCTCAGTAAACACAGCGCGATAGCAATGATTTCTCTTGTTGTCTCAGATACAATTCGCAAAAGTGTTCTTGGTGCAATAGTCGACGGACTTAGTAGGTAGCAAAGGTAATGGATCTCTTTAATGGGTGAGAAGCCTCCATCAATGCAGTTCTGTCTGTTACAGCGTGGTCCCAACAGTCCGATGGTGAGATTTTTGGTCATAACTATTGTTCTAACCGTTCGAGATCATCATTCTAATGGTTATATTGTCTCTAATGGTCATATCGCTCTGCCATGTCGAAGTGCCATCTTGCGTTGTTCTGATATTCCGACGAAGTTCCAGTTTTGCAAGCCCTCCTTTTGCGAAGTTCCCTCTGGAACCTTATGTAACTTTTCTATCTTTGCTCTCTTCTTACGAAGCTTTCTAGCCTTCTTCCCTGTTATCTTCATCTCGGTATTCCTCTTCCCATTCTGATTCTTATCTATACTCAACATAGTAACTTTGCACGGTTGATATTCTTTTGTAGTGTTTGAGGGTAATACTTCTTCTCTGTCTGGGGTAGGTGCTCTACTCTCCTATATAGACAGGTGCTTCAAGTCTTCTTGTGTTCTTTCAACTTTGACGTCTAGATCTTTGGCCCTCAGTAGCTTCGACTGGTCTTCTTGTTTTGTCAATAAGTGCGTTATTCTCCAAGCCATGAAGTCTCTTGGGTATTGCTTTTTCTGTTCTAGGGCTTCTTCTTCCTTTCTTTGGGTTTGATCCTTCTCAATCCTGGTCCTTCCTAGCAAAATAAAAAATGGGGTGTTGTCCTCAATAAACTGAACGACCTCAAATTCTTCCTCTGTCGAAGTTCCATGAGTACTCATAGATGTCTGGGTAAGTCTTCCACATAGGGTTATCATCTTTCCTCTAAATAATCATATTCCTCCCAATGAAGGAATCATAGTAGGCTTTCCTAGAATTTCTCAAGTTCCTTCTGTCATGATATTCACCCATGTTTCCTCATCCAGAACACAGCCAATGTCGAAGTCTCCTATTCTTGCTTCTATGAACTCTTTTTCTTTGAAGATCTTCGAGAAGTTGATATTTATGTGATCATTCAGGGTCTCTTTTATTTGTAGTAATACATTCTCTGATTTTTTCTAGAGTTTTTTCATAATCTTAGTCTCTTGGCCTTTCTCATGGTTTTCTATATTCATCTTTTCAACTTTGGAAATCATTCTAGGGCATCTAAAACATCATGTCCAGTAGCCTTGCAACAAAGGAAAACAGGACCTTTACCAGGGCATTCCTTAGCAAGATGTCTTGGTATTTTGCAGCTATAACAAAGAGTTAATCCTTTCTTTCTTTTAAACGATCCCCAGCCTTTCCTGTACTGTGCACTAGGATCATAGTAGCTAACCTGCAAAAAATTCTTTCTAGGATCCTGCATCCATTTGTTAGTCCAACAATTCTTTCTATGCATATGAATAACATATCTTTCATTATTTATATCAAATATATTCACATCAAGTCTTATTTCTTCTAGTTGTGCCCTAGTTTTTAGACCAGGACAAAATTTATCAAACATACCTAGATCCATACTTTCGAATAAAAAATTTCCACTTATCTTACCTTTCTCAGAGCACAAATCTTCAAGATCTTACCTCTTTTCTTCAGATCTAGTTCCTTTCTTAGCACAGAGCTTCACAAGTCAAGTAGACTACCGCGCACTATAGCGACAGATCTACACATAGAGATTTCAAAGTCAAACAGAATACTGCGCACTATAGCAGCAGATGTTTGCATAGAGCTTTCCTTTTCCTCAGTTCCCAACAATCACAGTTTCAGGTCCCGACAATGGAACCATTTGTTGGCACAGGGGAAAACTTGGGGTTCAATGCTCAACATCGCACTAACAAAACCCTAACTACCAGCCCTTTCAACGACACCTGTGAAGCAGATGAAGTCTCACCCGAGGTAGAGGCAAGGGTGGTTGCAGGACTTCGATGTCTACAACCTTAGCTGGGACTCGGATATGGGATTACAACACCTTAACAGAGCACTTAGCAGTT
>CBVK0100413550.1:0-19558 GCA_900067695.1 Picea abies
TGTGAGACGATTGTATATTGTACTGAGATCTCTTGGATTAGAGTTTTGTATGATATGTTTTCATGATCCATGATATATACATAATATATGATAGTAGGGTTTTTAGCTTTATGCTTTCCTGGTAAAACATTTGTGTTATGTGTGATTGATCTCTCTTCTTGATATTGCAATTTGCAATCGTATTTTAAATTCCACAAGAATTTCAATAGAAGCATTTCTGTATTTAACGCATATAATTGTTAGATCAGGAGAATCCAAACAATATATAATTTGTATTAAAATCTCTACAGTTTCAACATTGTTGTTCTTGCAAAGGGTGGGCATAACCAAGTAGTAATATCAATTTCATAGGATTAGATTATTTTCTATGATACTTTTTTTCCATTTTTGACCATGAAAATGGATAATCCCATCACCCAAAAATATCCTAACACGCTGACTCAACTAACCCATCAACCCTTCACCTTCATTGAATATATTGACCACCTTTGCATATTATTTACCATTTAGCCATGGTTAACCATTGTTGACCAATTTTGACATTTTTGACCATTATGGATCATACTCTTTCATGGTTGGCCATCATTCATCATGGTTTATCTAGTAACCCACTCACTTGTAACCACGTAAATGTATTTCCCTATTTTGGATAATGCCTATTATCAGTCAACATTGGTCCCTTATCCCAACTAGTGACATACAACCTCACCATGCACTACTAACTATGTTGGTTCTTTGATAGAACCAATGTCTACAAAAGGTGTTCAACAAAGATTTTGCAATGGTTTAGTATGCCATATTCAACCTTTCAAAGGAAGAAGGTATCACCAAGACATGTTTTATAATTGTTGATTAATGAGGGTGTAGAGTTGGAGATTAGTGGAAAAGTAGATTCCATTATATAACCTTTAATCACATTCCTCAAAGAAAATAGAAAGTAAAGCATGAACAAATATCATAATAATGTAAACATCATCAAGATATGCCATAACAAAGTAAATATGAGTAAAACAATAGTGCATTCCCATTATAATAAGTATATTAAGAATTACATCTAGGCATTAAGCCTTAAGCATGACCAAAGTTTTGTAGTCTCATATTCATGCACACCTTACAATATGCAAAACTAACATAAAAAAACTAGAGGCAACACAATGATTAACTCATTTAATCACAAACCCTTACATAGTAGCCTTAATATGCATATATAGGTTATTAAGTTGGTTACAATCAAGGTTGTAGAAGGTATTAAAACCTAATAGATGTAATGCACTTATACAAAAAACGATAGGTTAAACCTTGCCTAACACCCTTTATCATAGTTCTTAAACCTCACCTACAACTCTCTCCTAGAATCTACAATGATGTTTGTGAGGCTGGGGAGATATAACTTCCATATATCCTCCAAATTATACATGTTGAACCAGTCTCCCTTTTGAACTTATACCAAGGAATAAGTAAAGTGTGGTATGCCAAACGCCTTTGGCCTACTGCTTTCTTGTTTTGTCATCTCAAATTTATTGACTACTATCTAGTTTGGTATCTGAAATCAAAATTGAATCCCATCACCTCCAATGTTGTGAGGGGATTGTACACCCTATTGGTTGCCAACTATGGTATGGGTATGCCCAACTCCAAAGGTGTTTCTTCCTTTATAGGGTCGATATTAGTGTGGAGGCATAAGAAATCATCCACCGCTTACTGTTTCTTAGTGCCCCTCATGATTACAACCCACCAAAATTTCTTACCAAGGGAATCCACTAAGTCCCTAGCTTCCTTAACAATCAATTGTTTTATGCTTGGGGTCTTTTATTTAGTAGAATTTCTATTGCTTTTCTATTTTTTCTATGATTGTGGAGGGGTATATGCTTGGAATTCCTCAACCATGACCACTATGTATGCCTCTTCTTATTGGGGATCCTCTTACGATATGTCAGTGAATACTGTATCCCTTGGAATATGGACTTCCTCTTCACCTCTTAAACCTTTTAGGTCCTAGTTGAAGTCATTCTAGTCTAATTCCTTTGTGGTTCTTGGTACTAGGATCATTATAGTCATTAACACTTGAGGAGGTCGTAAAGCAATGATCTATAAACTACCTTAGATGTTCCAATAGATATCTCATCAAAACATACCTAAACATGATACAACTATAGTGATCTTATGATCCACTATGCAATTACCTTTTTGTATTTTTTCAACAATTTAGCAATAATAAAAACAAACCCTTTAGATTCTTTAACTACTGCAACATATTAAATATACTGTAATAGAAATACACACACAATGGAACACAAATATGTACTGTGGAAAACTATCCAAGAAAAGCAACATTCAATGAAGGATTGTCCCTTCTATCTTCTTAAATTATGGAGATTACAATACAAGAGACATAGATTTCCAAGATCATAGTGAAGCTATGAGACACTATGGTCTTCTATAGTTCTCTATAATATGCTTCTTACTCTCTACTCATTAGCACCTCCTCTAAAATCATGTTCATATAATGGAATAACCAATGGCTAGTGAAAAAGTGAACCCTCTTCCCTCATTTTGCTATCTTTTTCGATAGCTAGAATTAGGGCTAGGGTTAGGTTTAGGGTTTCAAAACCTTCTCGGAACCTCCATGATTCTTCTAAAAGTATATAGTGAATTAAAACAACTCACTAAATCTCCATATTCAACTTATGGTGAGATGACATGGTCGCCACTTAGACATGTGGGGAATATTTGGATTGTTACCTTGATATGGCTTGAACTTTCTCACACAAACTTCGTTTTAGGGGCTACCAAACAAATGTGGTCCATCCTCATCCAGATGATGGACCACATTTGTTTGGTTCTAAATGTCGATATATAAACTGTTGCAATGAATATGGAATAACATTCATACCATAACACTGATTGAAAAAGTTTTAGAACTCAAACAGAATAAAATTTGTCAACGTTTAGGTATGACAACTTTAAAACATCGCAAGGTCAAAAAACACCATTTAGGGCCTAAAAAATGAATAGAAATTTGATCATCAAATTTGACATAATAAACACCATCACTGAGATATCCCAAATCATAATATCACCCATATAGAGAATCAAAATATTCATATCGTACCTATGTAGATCCATTTTGGATAATCCCTCCCCATTTTGGGAGGCTTTTGGTTTAAAAGATATTTAGTTTTGAACAGGATGGGGAAGCAATTACTTATCTTTCTCCTTGGAGTATTATTTGGCCTTGTCTAGTAGTTGACCCTTCAATCCCACTTTCCAAATTCCTTGTTGACCCTTTGAATATTTTGATCTTCTTTTGCAAAATTGAGTCCTCTGGTGGTTTTGCTTGTGGATCGGATGCCAAATATTCAATGGAAGGTAAGACTTGAACCTCTTCATCCTTTATTGAGCTTGGATGACTCATAAAGTTTTAGGTTCTCCACATTTACTATAGAGTAAATATGCACAAAAGGTGGAAGAATGAGTCTATGAGCATTGTTTCCTACCTTTTCCAATATTTTTGAATGTCCATATCTCAGGGCTTTGAATTTCTTCCCTGCTCCCTATAACCTTTTCTTATTAAGGTGTAACCAAACTCTATCTCCTATTTGAAAAGTCTTTTCAATCCCATGTTTATCATGCATGACCTTGTATTTCTCCTAAGACTTCTTCAGTTTCTCTTGAATCTATAAGTGTATTTTCCTTATTTTGTCTATCAATTTTTCTGCCTTCAATTTATTACATGAGGCTGCTACCCCTACTTCAATTTGTCTATATATAATACTTGAATGGTGATGGTGATAATTATTCAAAACAAAATTTGGAAAGGAGACTTACTGGTGGAAGTGTGGAGAAATCTATTATAAGAATGTTGGATGTAAATTAAATTTTCATCCCAATTCTTTGAATGCTTATACTTGTAACATATCAACATTTGAACCACAATCTGATTTTAGTACCTCTGTTTTGCCATGAAACTGTGGATGAAAGACAGTGGATCTCTTCAATTTAGTATCCAACTTCTCCCATAGTGAAGTCCAAAATACATTAATGAATCTAATATCTTTATCATAATTACTTCTCCTTGGAATCTCAAAGTGCACCCATACCCTTTCAAAGAACAAGATTGCAAATTCTTATCCTTTGATAGTCTTCTTACGAGCCATCGAACCACAAATCTCTTTGAATTAGGATAATGGAGGGTGAATAGGTTTACTAAAAGTGGGGTGAATAAGGTTAATGAGTGGTGATTTGGGGTTAATAAAAGTGGGTTGTATACAATATTTACAAGAATTTATCATAAGAAGTGAAATAGGATAATGATGGTGGGTTGGATAAAATATTTATGGGATTAGATTAGTGAAAATTGGTTGAATAAAATATTTATAGAAATGTATCAAATGGTGAATTGGGTTAGTGTGTGGCAAATTGAGTTAATGAAGGTGAATTGAATAAAATATTTATGAAAATTTATTATAGGAAGTGAATTAGATTAGTGAAAGTGGGAATTTGAAATATGCAAGTGGGAAGTTTATAAGTTTATAAGAATTCATAAAAAAAGAGTGAAAAGTGAGTTGGATAGTAAAAGGATAGCATTGTTTGTCTCCTTTAAATCAAAAGTGAGTTTGGTAGTGAAATGAGAGTGTTATTATTGCTTCATCATGATAGGAAAATTGGTATGTGTGCATAATGTAGGTTAGAGTTGTTGAATAGTTGTTATCTCATATGTTAGGGTTGTTGGATATTCCAAGTAGTCATTGCACTCTCTTGGAAAAAGTAGTCATTGCACTAAAAGAATTAAGGTGCATTCTATAGCCCATTATTAAAGAGATTGTAAGGTTAATCCCATTTCTCCATCTCATGATATGTTAGTTGAATACAATAATTTTTATAAATATTTATATTTATAAAAATAACAATATAATAATCAAATCACAACAACCATTGAAATAAGAAAAATCTAAAATATTTTATATTAAAAAGCATATACCAAACATTACTATATATAAACACATCAATGTAAATCCATCTTAATTAAAGATCTTTTATATATATATATATATATATATATATATATATATATATATATATATATATATATATATATATATATATATATATATATATATATATATATATATATATAAATATATAAATTCGAAGTTAAAATAAATCTATAATAAATCTATACTAATAATAACCCTTAATAAATAAAAAATTATTACTATATAATAAAACATTTCATAAAAGTTCTTGTATTAATATTAATAAGTTCTTGTATTAATATTAATATTAATTAACATTAAGGTCATTGAATATTGAAAGTTGTTATATTGTGCTTCTCTAAACTCATGACATCATAATTGTAACACAAGCTTCCCATAAAGCAAAATAAAAATCATTTCATATAGAAGTTCTTGTATTAATATTAATTAATATTCATAAAACAAAATAAAAATCATTTCATATAAAAGTTCTTGGATTAATATTCATTAATATTAAGGTCATTGAATATTGAAAGTTGTTATATTGTGTTTCTCTAAACTCATGACATCATAATTGTAATAAAAGCTTTTCATAAAGCAAAATTGAGTATTGGGATTTATATTGTCACTCATTTTGATTGATATGATTTCATATTCCAAAACTTATCTCTTCAACAAGTCTTTTTCTTTGACAATATGTTCTTTTCCTTTTTCTTTGAGAAGGGGATTTTTTTGGCAAGGTTATTTCATAGGAAGATTTTATCTCTTCAAAATAAATGTTTCATAGAGGACTAAATGTGTTTGGTTTTGACCTCATCGGAATTAAAGAGGTTAATCTTTAATATACAAAATCGCTACTAAAAAATTGTATGCTTCATGCCAAGGCCTATGAATGATTATAACTAAAGTCTTTGATTTGTAGTCAAGTGGGATGTAAAGTTTGAAACCGATGGGCCTATGAATGATTAGTACTGGATTCGAGGGTGGTAAAAAGTAAGTGTGATATCGATATTCCATTGGTGCTTGATTCGATGATGGATAGGGTGGTAAAAAGTCAGTGTAGTACACTTATAAAGTTTGATATAGGGTGGTAAAATGTAAGTGCTTGATTCGATTATGGATGGGGTGGTAAAAAGTAAGTGTAGTACACTTGTTATAAAGTTTGATATAGGGTGGTAAAAAGTAAGTGTAGTACACATGTTATAGAGTGGTAAAAAGTAAGTGTACTTTGATATTGATACTCCATTAGTAAGTATTTCTCTCTATTTTTTTATTAATTTATTAATCAAAATTTATAAATCATGACAGAGAAGGTAGACAAATAGCATACAAATTGATAAATCATAATTGTTATAAATCATGACAGAGAAGGTAGACAAATAGCAAGAGAAGGTAGAGAAATAGCATACAAATTGATAAATCATGATTGACGGTGTAGTATTTAAAATGGTTAGAAAATTTTGTTTTCATTAGAGTTTGGAGAAGGAAAAATTTAGAGAAAGAGAGAGGATATAGTTCAAAGTTAATTAGGGATTTTTAGAGGTTTTAGTTGATTTATAAACTTTCAAAATAATATAGGGACATGTAGAAACTAGGGTTTTGGAATTATGTTTAAGGTTTAATTTATTTGTTAAATTTATTACCAAGAATTTCATTACAAAAAGTGTTATTTTGGATAATCCTTATTCTACATTTTAATTGACAAGGAGATTTTCCAATAGAAAATTTCTCCATATATTAATATATGAAAATTTCTCCATATGATGTTCTCAAAATACAAACATGTCTTACAAAGATAATCCCCTTCCATAATAAAGTGCACTGTGGACAACACATTATAAACACAATATAACACCAAGTCCAAAAAAGTGATGAAAAAACCACCAAAAGTGATGCAACCCATCCCAACAAATCAATGAGGATAACAAACTAAGGCTACAACCCTCCTCAACACATACTATCCAAAATAAAAACAATGATATTTGGTAAGGATATAGTATCAAAAATCTCCCACATATAATATCAAGTCTGAAGTATCAAGTAGATAAAACCAAACCACCAAGAGTGACAATCATGGATAGAGACATAAAGAAAGTGGGGGGCCCACATGGCCATCCTGCCATTTGTTGAAATGTATCTTTCCTTCTGGTACCTGTAGAGCAAGCTTTGATAGAACATCCACCTCCATATTCTCTTCCCTATATATATGATCAAACTTGATGTTAGTGAAAAGAGAAGTGAGTTCTCTAGCCTTGGTCATCCAACCCATAGGATTGGTAACTTGTAAACTGCAGTTGTGGTTTATCCAGTCTATAACAATCTTTGAATCCCCCATGACATGAAGATGTGCAATATTTAACTGATGAGCTAAGGTTAATGAAGCCCACAAACCCATGAGTTCTTCCCTAGTGTTTGTGCCCTGCCCACAATTTAGTGTCCATCTATAGGTAGTACTACCTATAGTCTTTAGTAAACCCCCAACACCACTTAGTAACCCATTGTTTTGTGCTGCTCCATCGAACCAATAGACATATTCCATAATAAAGTTTGGAGTCTTCTTAATCCTATTAGGTGTCCTTTTCAAGACTTGATTGCTAGTAGGCTTCATCATCCCACTGATTTGAATACTACCCCTCTGTGCTGAGGGAGAAACATTGTAAACAACACATATGTTTCTTTCCAACCACAAAAACCAACAAACAATTATTGGTAAAGATTTAAAAACTTTTCCACCTTTAACCGGTTTTCTAAGCAGCCATTTAAGGAAGAGCCTCTCTAGATTGAAGAAAGATTATATGTATAATGTAAGTATCTCCACAGATTTAAAGTAAAAGGACATGCTAAGAACATATGTGGAATGGAATCCTCATCCCTGAAACAGAGTGAATAGATATTCGGTCCAGCCCAACCTTGTTTTTGTAAAGAGTCCCAAGTAAGGATTTTACGTTCCAGAACTAACCAAAATAACAGTTTTATTTTGTATGCCAAGTCCTAGGTCCATAATTGTTTACACCAAGAAGAGTTCTGTTGTGGCCAGAATTTTAGTGCTAATGCATTATAAAAGTTTTTTGCCGATAAGAGTCCCAACTGATCTCCACTCGTCCACAATAAAATATCTTCACTCGAGTGCAGCTGGACACCCTAACTGGTAAGTGCCCTTATAATTTTTTCCATTCCAAAGCTATGTTTTCGGTGAGTCTCAAATCCTCATTGGACATCCACTGATTGATGACAAAACCCCAGGAGGACTGAGCCTTTGCCTGATACAAATACCAAATATTTTTATTTTTTAACACCAATAAAATCTCCTAAGAAAGTATAGAAGCATTTCCAATGCCTAGAATTTTGTCCAATCCAATGAGGATCGAACAACCATTTCCAAGCTTCCAAATAAACCAGTGAATGATGAGGGGCAAACATTTCATCAAGTTTTTCCAGAAGTGAGAGGCCAAAGGTTGTGTTACCAGAGCTGATCTAAGCCAAGTATCCACAAAAGTGTAAGGGGGATATTTATCTTTGATCACCTGATGCCAGATCCCATCCCCCATCAAGACTCTCCACAGAGAGTTTGTTGCTAGTGCCCGGTTGAATAAGAAAATATTCTTGAGCCCCCCACCTCCCAATAGTTTCGGTTAGGCAATTTGAACCCAACTGCAAAGATGTATACCATGATCTTTACGACCCCTCATCCAGAGAAATTCATATATTAGCTTGCAGATCTTTGAGAGAACTGAAACAGGAACCTCTGCAAGTGCCATCCAAAATATCGACTGGGATTCCAATACCGCCTTCGCTAAAATGCAACGACCTCTCAAGGTTAACCAACAGTTACACCAATGATTTATCCATTTTTCAAACTTTATAAGTAGCCATCTCCAGTCTTCAAATTTGTTTTTGCCCGCCTTAATGAAATATCCTAGGTCCTTAAAGCCCAAAGCCAATTCCATGAAATTGAAAGTAAATAAGTCCTTTTAACTTGCCAAATCAACATCTTCAAGCCTCGCATGATGGAAAGTAGATTTTCTATGATTGATTTTTAATCCCGAAGCGCTATAGAATTGTTCTAGGATATTCTTTACCAATAGCCATTCTTTAACAAAGGCCTTTGTCATGATGATCACGTCATCGAAAAATATAAGGTGTAAAATTTTTACAACTCTAGAAACCTTTACCCTTGTCAAATTTCTTAACTCTTGACCTTGTTTCAATAAAATACTAAGACTCTCCATAATAAGGATAAATAATAAAGGCGAGAGCGGATAGCCTTGACACAGACCACGTTCACTATTGAAAAACGCGGAGGTCTCCCCATTTATCAACACCACGAAGGATGCACTGGTAACACAACTCATAATCCAAGAACTAGAAGTAGCACTAAAGCCGGTTTTTGTAAGGATTAAACGAAGGAAATTCCAACTAACACAATCATAAGCCTTTTTCAAAACCAGTGTTAATATCATAGCCTTTTGTTTTTTTGATTTGATGCTATGGATACATTCATGCACTGTCCCTACGACATCCAAACTTTTTCTACCCTTCAAGAAACCCAATTGTTCTGTAGACAGAGTCCTCGAGAAAATGGGCTTAATTCTATTTGCGATCACTTTGGAAATTGTTTTATTACAAATATTACAGAGTGCAATGGGTCTAAAATCCCCAAAGTTCCGAGGAGAGTTCTATTACAGAGTGCAATGGGTCTAAAATCCCCAAAGTTCCGAGGAGAGTTCTCCTTAGGAATCAAATCTAGGAAAGTCAAATTTAATGACCTTTGATTCTTACCTCTGACCCAGAGTCTTCAACCAGATCTAATAAATCATCACCAACCAACTCGAAAAAAAGGTTAAAAAAATCAACAGTCCAGCTCTCCGAGCCCAGAATTTTGTCTTTTGCAAGAATACTTAAAGTCTCCCAAATCTCTTGTTTAGTAACAGGTCTATCTAAAAGTACATTATCTTCCTCAGTCACAAAATGTTGATACAATCTCGCTAAATTGACTTGTTCCATAGGAGCCCTCAGATCGTCAACAACATATAACTATTTAAAATATCTAGAAGCCTCTCCTTTGATCTCCTCCTGTCCTCTAATGGTCTAACCATTTTCAGCATCTATCTCTAAAATATGCTTCTGATTTCTTCTGGCACTGGAAAACTTGTGAAAATATTTAGTATTACGGTCACCACATTTTAACCAAGTGGTGTGACTCTTTTTTCACCAATATTCCTCTTCATTTTTAAAAATATTGATTCCCTCCTATTCCAAAGTTTTCAAGTGTGATTCGGCAACAATGTCTAACCATCCCTAGACATACATGAATAGCCCCAACTTATGTCCTCCTCTAGATATTCCAACTTGTGAATATTTTCACGCCAATTATGCCTCACCCAAGCTTTAATTCGGGACTTTAATGTCTTCAATTTCTAGACAATTCTGTGTTGTATGTCCAATTCCTCCAGGAAGGCCATATCCCCCCAAACATCTTTCACGATCAAAGAAAAAATTGTCTTCACCAACCAAGTTGGATTTAACTTAAACAGATAGACCACATGTACCTGAGTGAAATCAAATTGCACTATCATAGGTGCATGATCATATATGAAAGGGAGCTCAACCTAGGATCGATATCGCCCAACAACAGACAATAGACTTTCCACCACTAGAATGCGGTCTAATATTTTAGCAATGCATGTGCCCCCGACTCTTCCATTTCTACAGGTAGGTACCTGAACATCTAGTGCCAGGTCAACCAGCAAATGATCCTTGATCAGTTCTATAAAATAGTTAGCATGTCTATCCAGGTGTGCCGCTGACTCCCAAACTTCATCCGCACCTGTGGTAAAATTCAAATCTCCTGCAAGTATCAAATTTTTAGCATCTAAAAATCCTTTTGACACCAAATGATCCCAAAATAAAAGTCTCATTACATGGGACATAAACATTAAAAAAATTGATAACTCTGTGATTTTCTAAGGAGATGCCCGAAAGAAAAATGCCTCCACCACTTAGTGTAGGGTCCAGTGTGAAGTGTATAGGGTCCCAAGTCACCAAGAGATCGCCCAAGGTGCCAACCGAGCTAACATCACACACATACCAACTGGGTACAAATTTTTGCATAAATAGATGAGCCTTGTCCTCAGCAACAAGTGTCTCTTGTAAAAAGATAATGCCGGGTTTTACTTTAGTGATTGATCTACACATGGACGTAGATTTCAAGGAGCCTCTCACCCCTCTGAAATTTAGGGAGAGAAGAATCATATTTTAACCAGTGCAAGGGATTTTAATCCTCTAAGCGCCCCAGTATCTGAAACAAAAGTAGTAGTAGCATCAGGTGTAACAGAAGGGAGAATGAATTTCTTTCGCACACTCCTTGTCTTAATAGGTGAGGTCTCAAAACCCAAACCTATCGACCAAGCATAGCTGGACCCAACCCCCCCATTACCTTCCCCCAGTTTGCAGGAAAAATCTGTAGATAAGGGTGGAGAGATAACATAGTTTCCTTGAAACATTACGAGGGGAACATGGTCCCCCACCTCACGAAGAAGAGGCACAAAAGTATCCAAATTTTCTGCTAGAGTATATTCATCTGGTTCTTCCTCTCTAAAACTTGAGAGTATAAGAGGTTCCTTTACCCCCTTCATAGTCTCTAAAGAAATAACCTCTAAGTGTGCAATAAAAATAGTAGTGTGGGATCCCGTCCCAAGTAGAGTACTAGTAGCAGGGGAGGACATCCTAGACACCTCACATGAAAGAGAAAAAGTAGGTTTAAATGACTGTGTCTTCTCTCCTGGGTGACTAGGAACACATGAGTCTCAGTCCAAAGAGTCTGTCTTAGAAGACAACTCGACTAGAGTGGACTGTACATGCAAGCCAATCTTCGGACAAGAAGCATCTAGAACTAACTTTTCCAGGGAGGTCAACGAATGAAACAAAACAAGACAAATAGTTCTGAGTTTACCTGTAAGTGTTTCAGAATCTGAGAAATATGGATAGTACTTTGTCCTAAATAGAGGAGAATCATGACCCATGGAGCCCGCAACAGGTGAATCACATCTTTGAAGTTTTCGAGGACAAGTATATTCTGACTCCTCATCCACTAAGCACTGGTATGAGTTTCTCAAGTGACCGGTCCTACATCATAGTGTGGAGCGAAAGGGGAGGCCTAAGTAATCCAACCTCTATGAATACAACTGGTCTAACCATTGTATGTCAAGGGCATCCAACAAACCCGAATGAATATCCACCTCCACTAAAATTCTGCCCAATTTTCTGTCAGGAGCACAAAGCGCTTGTTCATCCATGCCAATAAACCAACCAATAGAATTTTCAATTGCCATAAGAGCCTTTAAACTCCATAAATTTAATGGGAGACTGGGTAAGAGAACCCATAGGTGTCTAAACTGAAAATAGTCATGTGTAGGGTCGAAGGATATCCTCCAATGTTTTAACATGATACTACCACCATCATATGGCCATAGTCCCTCTAATATCTTTGCAACATCCTCCGACAAATGAAATTTGAAATCAAACCAGCCGCGCGGGAGGTAGAATACCTCCGGGAAATATCCAAAAATAGGAAGCCAATGGGTCTTTACCCAGCTATAAATAGGTGTAGTACACCTGCGACGGTATGAAAACCACCCAACCAAAGCATTTAGGGCTAAATTAGCCGCTTCCTCTAGACCCAAGTCATCCCCTAATTCCATTTTTCTTCTTGACCGGTTAGGAGGCCACGATTTCTTGGAAAAAGGTCTTCAAGAGCCTGACTTTGCAGTGTTTCTCACAAGATAATCAATAGATTAAGTAAGTCCAACAACAGAACTCAGACTAGAAATACTAACCACGGGGTGAATTGCAGGAGCACAAGCTATGAAACCTGGAGAACTAACAAAAGGTGGTGTAGCAAGGCGATGAGTAAGAGAATGGTCCAAAAGAGGCGACAATTTCTATGGTAATAAATTCCCATTAGTGTGCATTTTCGAGTTTAAATGCAAGGGAGGTGGGTCAAAGAGGCCTGCCTTCTCCCAGGCCTCCTCGTCAGCTAAACTCATGAATGCGCTAACGACCTCCTCCATCATTTGAGCACACTAGAAACCAAAATAACACCCCACCTATCTCCCATAGTAAAGGCTCCTCAGGGGTGATTACCAACGTAGTCACAGGTCCAATGTAGAGGAAAGAGTGGATAGTTAATTAGTTATGGCAGTCAGAAGAGGAGGACAAGTTTTAAATGACTCTGTCAAATCCTGAGTAAGTAGAATGAAAACAAATAAATCATAATTAATGCCTCTAGTTAATGACATTCGCCCCCCCCCAGACAAGTAGAGAAGGTTCCAGACTACCATCAAGTTCCTCCAAATAAAAAGAAAACACTAATACTAGAGGACTAACCATATAAGAAAACCAAAACATAGTAAATATGGCCAATAGTTAAAAACCATAGTAAGGGATCCCAAAACTAACCCCCCCCGGACGCTATTAGATCCCATTCGAAGGTGTTGTAGGTTTTTGAAAGATCCATTCCCCTAATTGAGAAGGAGATATATAACACAAAAATTGTTTCAAAGCATTTAACATTGGCAAAGTATCAATGGAGTCTCTTATACACATCTCTCCCCCCGGACGCTATTAGATCCCATTCGAAGGTGTTGTAGGTTTTTGAAAGATCCATTCCCCTAATTGAGAAGGAGATATATAACACAAAAATTGTTTCAAAGCATTTAACATTGGCAAAGTATCAATGGATAAAATAATTTTTCCAATTAATGTTTTGGATTCCACTTTGTATTGTTTCCATGCATTTCATTATAGTTGGTGTGGAGAGAAAATATTGCATGGTATGATTTAATTTCTAAAGCTTGAAATTAGACATTTGGGCCACTTGAATGAGTGCTTGAACTTGATGAAAGAGAGATGCTTGTTGCATAAAACGACAAAAATTATTGTTTTAAAGTTGAATGTTTGTTGATGTCTAATGCATGAAGTTGATGGCATAAAAAGTGGCAATTAGATTTTCATAAAACCCGTTCACTTTTTTGAGAAGGAAAAACACATCCATGTAATTTAGTTGACACATAGGTAAAGGAAACAAATTGTGTGTTTTATAATGCTAAGAAAGATATGCATGTTTTCACTGCTAAAAAACACAAGCATTTTCTCTAGTAAAAAAAACATGTTTTAGATTGTCATTGCCCTTTTACTTATTGACTTTCACTATATCCAAAATGATATCATGGTTCAAACAACATAATTACATGAACATGAAACTTGGATTTAGTGGAAGATTTGGTAGTTCTTTTGAGGTTGGAAATGCTTTTTGTCACCTATTTTTTGCATTTAATCTTCATAAATATTCAATAGATTAGAGATTTACATTATTTTTTAAAAGTCGTTCATTGTAGTATTTTTGAAATGGAAATGGAAAAAGTTCCAAACCCTCTAAGTTCCAAATCCAAATCCTTAGGTTTTAAGTCTAAAAATTTCAAACGTAAACCCCAAACATTGAAATTTTGAATATAAACTCACAAACTCTAGATGTCCACGAAAATGTCCCGCCACATATATATCAAAATGTGGATACCTTGTTGGATATTGAAAACCTAAGATGTTTAATTAGTGTTTTTATGGTTCATTGTGTATAGAGAGTAGGAGCACGTTGAATATGTAGGAAGGTTGGGTTATGAAAAAACAATCAAAGAATTAAATATAATTAGAGGATATGTTCAAACTTTTCATAAACCCCCATATCATCTGGTCATGGGTGGGACTATCATCTAATGGTGGTGCTAATCATTCATCTTGCAGTGGGGGTTGACAAATTTCTAGCAATGGGGTGGATTAATTATTTAGTGAATGTTTTTCATTCACGTCCATGAACATTTTGTGCCTATATTTGATCACAAGTCTTCACCTCATATTTCCCATGATGGATTCTTAAGTGATGTAAATATGTTGGTATGTACTATTTAGGGGAATTTTTTTTCCAAGGAAAACCTTATAGGATCCCCCCATTCTTACATGGAATATCAAGATGGAGGGTGACTCAACCGCTAACCACAATAGTAGCTGGTAACCCTTAAGAACTTGACTGAATTTCAACTCATGACCTATGCCCTCATTGGAAATATACCTTTGGTTAATGGTTGAACCACTTGAGCTAACCCTTAGGTTTTTTTGGGGAGATTTGTACTTATTTTGTTCCCATTAATTTTTCTTGTAGTGTTTATAAAGCTATTATATAATTTTTAAATTGTGGTTGCTATAATATTTTTCTCCACCCTACAATGTTCATGTGGCCACCTTCATTGTAAACACAAGTTTCACCTTTTCCACACATACACTCTATGATCTACCCTACAAAAATTACTAGACACAATGGTTGCCACCACCACAACATTAAGTATTCCTTTATAATGTTTTGTAATGGTTTATATGTACTATTTTTATTTGTTGATTAAATTGATTCATGACATTGTCTTTTAAGATGTGATTAATTTCTTTTTAATGGTTTATATATAGGTAACTATTGATCCCATTTCCCTTAGTTCCAACATCAGTTTTCTCATAGAGGGTTTGCATAACCAAGTGGTAATATTAGTTTCATAGATATGTTGTTTTCTCTAATGCTATTCTTCAATGTTTAACCACACAATCCATAGTATCATCAATTATAAATCTCCTAACCTAATAACTCCACTAACCCAAAACCCTCCACCTTCATTGACTATATTGACCACATGTGCCTACTATTGACCACTATTGGCCATGGTTGACCAATGTTGACTAATGTTGACTTTTTTGACCATGGTGAACCATACTATTTCATGGTTGACCAATATTCCTCAAGATTGATCTAACACCCCACTTGTAACCATGTAAACAAATTGACCTATATTGGCCAATGCTTACTATTAGTCAACATCGATCCCTTATCACAACTAGTGACCTATCCCTCGCCATGGAATACTAACCATGTTGGTTCTTTAATAGAACCAATGTTTGCATAAAGTGTCCAACAAAGGTCTACAATAGTCTAATGTGCCAACATATTAAACCTTCCAAAGGAAGGGGGTCTCACCTAAGGCATGTTTGATAGTTGTTGATTAATGTAGGTGAAAATTTGGTGATTAGTGGAAAAGTAGAATTCATTATTTAACCTTTAATCACATTCTTAAAAGAAAACAAAAAGTAATGCATGCGCGAAGATCACAAAAATGTAAACATCATCAAGACACACCATAACAAAATAAATATGAGAAGAAAAATAGTGCACTCCCATTATAATAATCATATTATGGATTGAATATAGGCCTTACACCTTAAGCATGACTAGAGTTTGATAGTCACATAGTCATGTACATATTACAATCAATAGAACTAACATTAGATAGCTAGAGGTAAAATAATCATCAACTCATTCAACCATGAAACCTTACATAACAACCTTAATATCTATATATAGGTTATTAATGTTCGGAATATGTTATATTCTTTGGATGGTTATCTCCACATGCTAGGGGGGTCGGGGGTGGAGCCCTTACAAAACAAATTGGGTTGTTTTTGGTCCATTTTTGACCTGTTTTGTGTTCTTCGGCTAATGTTTTTTCGACCCATTGTAATCTAATTATGGTTTAGGAATTATGATTGTAATCTAATCCAAGTTAATAGATTATGGTTTTGGATGCCGTATAATATCTATATATTTTATTGTAAATAGTGAAGTTAATATAGGGAGCAAGATAGAGGTGTGGTTCTAAGGTTTGTTATTTTTTCCATTTAAGGGTTTCTATGACAAATCTCCATGTACTGTGTGTTTTCCATTGTTGTTATTTCTATTTTTCTTAAGAATTTGTATGAATTGTTTCACTTCAAGGGTTTAAAACTTACATTTAGTATTAGTGCGAGGTTATTGGGTTCATGGGGTTGACTTTTTTGCTAAGGGTTTGAATAATTTTTGATAGAGAAAGTTTATCTTGGGTCTATGATAAACCTAGCTTCAGTGGGATTTTTGTGGTGATAATTATTGTGTTTAAAGAGAATCACGAGCAGTTCTAGAATTGAGGTTGAGAAATTTAATGGTCAATATTTGAGCTATGGAAGCTTAAGAAGGAGGAGCTTCTTGTAGAAAAATAATAGTGGGTCACTGTAGATCATGGTATTTCACCTATGAGTATGTTGGTGATAGACTAGATGAAGTTGGATAGGAAGTCAAAGAGTACCATCTAGTTATGTCTTTCAGATTCAATGTTATTGAATTTTTCGAGAGAAGCTACAACCAAGGAGTTACAAGATAAGTTAGGCATTTTGTATCAATCTAAGTCCCTGGTAAACAAATTTTTCCTTCAAAATAATTTTTACCTTCTAAGGATGAATGGTGGAGACTTTGTGATAGAGAATCTAAATACATTTAACACTATGGGAAGTCAATTTGTTTTTGTTGATATTAAATTTTTTGACAAACATAAGTGCATTATTTTACTGTATTCTTTAGAAGATTCATGGGATAGTCTGGTTGTATCTATTGGGAGTAATGGAACCACATTAAAGTTTTATGATGTTGTTGCATCCTTACTATCGAAATAAATGAGGTGGAAGACCATGGATAGTCAGAGCACAAATGCCTTATCTATAAGAGGTTGTTCCTAAGATAGATATAAAAATACATCTTCAGGAGGACATCTAAATCTAGAGGTAGATCTAAACCTCCAAGGAATTCCTTAAGGAAATGATAGAAATGTGGTAAAGCTATGCATTATAAGAAGGATTGTATATCTAAACGTTTTGATAAAGGTAATTTATTTGATGATGTTCCTTCCATAGAAGGGAAGACATCCTTAGAGGAAGGAGGGGATATGTACTTGTATTCTACAAGAAAACATTCATATCATGATGTATGACTAATAGAATCATGTTCTTATTTTTATATGACTTGTCATAGGGAGTGGTTTCATGAATATTAAAATTATAATGGAGGTGATGTTTTCTTAGGAGATGAATCGAAAACTAGAATCACAAGACATAGAAGGGTTAAGTTGTTGCTCAAGGATGGAAGGATTAAAACACTCCTTGGGGTCTTGCTCATTCTAGATATGGATAGAAACTTGATATCCATAAGTTAGATGAGTGATGCAGGTTTACATACTATGTTTGAAAAGGAAACCTAAAAGATGGTTCAAGGAGCAATGGCATTGATGAGGGGAGTTAGGAATGGAACTCTATACAAGTTGTTGGGAAGCTCAATCACTGATGGGTGTAAGAGTTCTATTTTTCTTGAGGGTGGAAATGAAGAATATAAAACCCCTACTATATATCGAGAAAACACAATGCTATGACATCAAAGGCTAGGACATATTGGAGAGAAGGGACTTCAAGCATTACATAGTAAAGGTATAGTTGAAGATATGTTTGATTGCACACTAGATTTTGATTTTTGTGAACATTGCATATATGGTAAACATAATTGGGTAAGATTCCCCATTTGGTTCTACAAAAGAAAAGAGAATATTAGATTTAGTACAAAGTGATGTGTTTGGACTTATTCTTGTTCCATCGCTAGGTAAATATGTGTATTATGTTTCCTTTATAGTTGATTTCTCAAGGAACACATGGATTTATTTCCTCCAAAAGAAATAAGAGGTATTTAGTAAATTTAAAGAGTTTAAGGCTCTTGTAGATAATCAAATAAAGAAGACAATAAAAGTGTTGAGGATAGATAATGGTGGAGAGTTTTGAGGAAATGAATTCAAGGATTTCTATAAGAAGTGTGGAATTGCAAGGAAAAATACTACTCCATACACACCTCAATAGAATAGCCTCAATAGAATGGATTTATAAAAATAATGAATAGGAAATCGATGGAAAAGGAAAGGAGCATGATAAGTGGTGCTGAGTTAGGAAAACAATTATGGGAAGAGGTAGTGGATACTACACATTACTTGAAAAAACAATCACCTCCATTAGTGTTGGTTTACAAAACTCTGAACGAGGCATGGATTGGTAAAATCCCTCTCTTAAACATCTCAAAGTTTTTGGTTGTGATGCTTATGTACATGTTCCAAAGGAAATAAGATTAATCTATATAATAAATATTACATGTGTATCTTTATTAGTTATAAAGATGGTATAAAAGGTTATAAACTTTGAAACCCTGTAACTATGAAGACTATTTATAGTCACGATGTTTTTTTAGAGGGGTTAAAGATATTTCCAAATAAGGAGTCCTACCAAGGGAAAGGTTACCAAAGATAATAGAGTTTGAGTTTGAGGATGTAGAATTCAACTCATCAAAATAAGAAGAACCTCATACTCTAGTTTTGAGGATATTGATTTGGGAAAGAAAGAAACTAGAAATGTATACTCCAGGAAATTTTCATTCTAGTTTTTCTTTATCTGTTATTGATGATTATCCCAAAAATATTAGGGAGGTAATAGATTCAGAGGAAATCAAACTCTAGAAGAAGGACATGATCAAAGAAAAATATTCCTTGGATAAGGATGAGACTTAGGATCTAGTTGAGTTGGATAATGAGCTACTTGATTCGTTGACCAATATTGTATTCATAAGATGAACAACATTTACCCCCAACTGG
>CBVK0100413551.1:0-19556 GCA_900067695.1 Picea abies
CAGTTTGTAGGAAGGGTTTAGGTAGCTTGAGTCAAGGCTTCAAACTGGCGTAACAGGAACTTCCCCACCCACTGTCACCTCGATGGGGAGCTCTTTCTATTTAGGGTGGCTAATCCCAAGGGAGACGTCCCTAGTAATCTGGGGTTTTGAAGGAGAAGGGTCAAGGTTTAAGGCTTCAAGGGTTAAAGATAAGCTTCCCTTCACAGATTACTGCTAAATGATGGAGATAGTCAAAGAAGATATTCCATTGATGAGGGCACCTGTTTGCGAGACAAGACAAATAAAACTAAAATGTGCTGCAGTGGTTAGTACTTCACAATTTAAAGACTATCTCTGAATATATATGAGCAATGATAAAAGTAATTATTGACGAAGTCAATAATTGCAATTAGAGACAAAGGGTTATAATGTTACTTCTTCAATAAATACAAACTTATACTTGCATTCAATATACAAAATTAACCTTATTATATCACAATGCAATGAATGTAATAAATCTGCTCATACATTAATATATTTGCTGCGTCACTATTGCAGAAATGAGGTGATGTCAGCCCTAGTACTAGGTCAGATTTAGAGACAATGAGAAGGACGTTTTGTCAACTAAGCTTATGAATGCAATCAACACCTCAAAGTCTATCAAATCAGATGACAAATGTCACAACGTTTTATGCCAAAGCAAGAGATCAAACAAGTGTGACGTCACCTATAATTTTGCTGCTGTCACTATGATGTCAGCCCTAGATTTAAGTTAGAGAGGCCAAAAGGTAAACGTTTTGTAATTTTAACCAATGAAAATACTTAAAACCTTTATGGCCGTCAAGGGGTGACCTAGCCGCAACTTTTAGAGCAAACAAGAGTTTCAAAAGGCTAAGACGTTTTTCTTTTTCCCGTGAAAGATGCTCTCTTCAGCTTAGCTTTGATACCATGTTAAAGTTTCTGCTATTATTAGGTTACTTTCAATTTACTAGATAACAATAGCATAGACAGGATCACTGAGAGAAACACAATCACAAGAGTACACAAGCATTTATCCTGCGAAACCCTCAAGGGGAAGAGAACCCAACAAAACTTCCTTAATATAGATAGCCAAGATAATGAACTAGACAATAGAGAATATCCAACACTGAGCAACACGCCTCTCTCTCTTCCTTCTTCCGGCAACTGCAGCTTCCTTCAAAACTTGCACACTAGATGAGTGAGCTGAGTGTGTGTTCAAATGAGGCGCTGGCCTCTCTTATTTATACAATTCTGGCACGTGTGGAAGTGTCTCTTCACTGGTAGGGCTGACTTCTTCTTTTGGGTGGTTATAACCACCTTTAATATATTTTGGGGCCTCTTTAATATATTCTGGGGCCGACTTCTTATTTAGCCTATTACAATTAGGGTTTGACCAATCCGCAAAAGGGGATTTGGTCAATTACAATGACCGACATGATCAATCCACAAAAGGGGATCGATCTAATCAATAATAAATATATTTTATCTTTATCCACAAAAGGGGATAAGAATATTCTTTGCAGTTACACAATATTTTAACACAAACCCTAAGGTCTTGACCTAAAATTCCTGCAGTATCAAACCTTTCCGCTCAATGCATCATCAACCTTGTTAGCATTACTAGAAATATGTTTAATGACAAAAGTGAAATTTTGCATAAACTCTATCCACTTGGCATGTCTCTGGTTTAACTTCTCTTGTCTGGTTATGAATTGTAAAGCTTGATTATCTATATACAAAACAAACTCCTTCGGTACAAGATAGTGCCTCCATTTCTTCAAGGCTTGAATTATGGCATAGAACTCTTTGTCATACGTGGAGTACTTCTTTTTAGCTTCGTTTAGCTCCTCGCTGAAATATGCAACAGGTCTATTATCTTGGCTCAAGACTGCTCCAATTGCAACTCCACTCACACCACATCTTATCTGAAATGTCTTTCCGAAATCCGGTAAAACCAGAATCGGTTGTTCCGTTATCTTCTCCTTCAATATATTGAAGCTCTTCTCAGCCTCTTCTGTCCATTTGAAAGACTTGTGTCTTTTCTTCATTGTATCCATCATTTGAGCACTAATCCCACTAAAATTTCTGATGAACTTCCGATAAAAACTTGCTAATCCATGGAAGCTTTTCACCTCAAAGATATTCCTCGGTGACGACCATTCTTTGATTGCTTTCACCTTTTCGGGATCCATCTTCAATTCATTTGAAGAAATCACAAAACCCAAATATATGAGTTTTGTCTTTATGAAAGATGAATTTTTCAAATTAATCAACAACTTCTCTTGTTGCAACCTCCTTATCACTAATGTTAAATGTCTCAAATGCTCCTCTTTAGTCTTGCTAAAGATCAGTATATCATCCAGATATATGATCACAAACTTACTAATGAAATCTTTCAACACTTCATTCATCAGTCTCATAAAAGTACTTGGGGCATTTGTTAAGCCAAACGACATAACAAGCCATTCATACAACCCCTCGTTTGTCTTGAATGCTGTTTTCCACTTATCACCTTCTCTCATTCTTATCTGGTGATATCCACTTGTCAAATCTATCTTTGAAAAATAGTTCGTTCCACTCAAACAATCCATCAAGTCATCCATCCTTGGCAATGGAAATCTGTATCTGATGGTGATCTTGTTTATGGCTCTTGAGTCTGTACACATTCTCCATCTTCCATCCTTCTTCGGACTCAATACAGTTGGTACTGCACATGGACTCAAGCTTTCTCTAACCAATCCTTTGTCTAATAGATCCTGAACTTGTCTTTTCACCTCCTCGTTCTCTTGAGGTGTCAACCTGTACGCGGCTTTATTCGGTAGGCTTGCTCCTGGTATCAAATCAATGTGATGGCTGATACTTCGGATAGGTGGCAATGAGCTTGGCAACTCATCCACTACTATGTCATCAAAATTTTCTAATAGTTCCTGAACTTCCTCAGGAAAATCTTCCACAGAAGTACTTGTAAGGATAACCCTCGGCTTCGTCACTACAACAAACTGCATCTCATGTTCCTTCTTAACTTCATTCAGGAGTTCCTTCCCACTCATGAAAAGTATGCTCGTGCTAGCTTCATCCTTCACTTTCTTCTCTTCAATTGGCAACAACATGTGTGTCCTACCATTCTTCTCCAAAGTGTAAGTATTTCTTCTCCCATCATGAATGACATTCATGTCATACTGCCATGGTCTTCCCAACAAAACATGACATACATCCATGGGAATCACATCACATAGAATTTCATCTCTATATCCTCCTATCTTACATTCAACCAGGCATTGTTTAGTCACTGTTACCTGATGACCTTTCTGCAACCATGAGACTTTATACAACGTTGGATGTACAGTCGTCTCCAACTTCTCCACCATCTCAGTGGATATTAAGTTGTTAGTGCTCCCACTGTCAATTATTACCTTGCAAACTCTATCCTTCATTTTGCAAGTTGTCCTGAACAAACTGTTCCTCTGCACTGACTTTTCAATTTATGGCTCCGACTTCAAGAGAACTTTCTTCATCATCAAAGATCTCCCATCTTCTGTGCCTTTGACCTCTACATCTCGCTTCTGCGCTTCCGAAATGTGAGCTTCACCTCCTTCTTTATTCCTCTTGGGACAATCCCAAGACATGTGCCCTGTTTTTCCATCGGCATAACATCTTACTTCTCCTCCTTTGCCTCTTCCTCTTCCTCCGGGAAAAGAGTTTCTACCACCACTCTGCGTTCCTCGAGAACTTCCTTCTCTCTCAGAGTGACTATGTGGTTTCTCCGCCTCGCCTTTGGGCTTTTGTGCCTTGTCATGGGAAACTCCTTTGCCTCTGTTTAAGCTTCTTCCTCTGTTTTGTTGACTCTGCTTCCTGGCCAACTTCTCTTCTTCTTTTAGCACAATTTGATACGCATCCTCTATTGTTCTAACTGTCGCCATGCTGATTTCGTCCTGGATATCATATCTCAGGCCGTTGATGTACCTGGCAACTTTTTCTTTGTCTCTCTCTCTGTCCAACCCTAATGTTCAATCTGTAGAACTCCTCTGTGTACTCCTTCACAGTCATTCCCTTCTGTCTCAGGTTCTGCATCCTCCTGAACAGATTTATCTGGTAATCTTTGGGTATGAATTTAGCCTTTAGCTTGGCTACCATTCTATCCCAGCTCTTAATCTTTTGTTTACCTTTGCTCCTTCTGTCGGCCTGCAGTTCATCCCACCACAGTGCTGCATGTCCTTTCTACCTAGTGACGGCATGTCTCACCTTTTTCTCCTCCTTGACATCTTCATAGTCGAAATACTTGTCCATTGCTCGTATCCAATCAAGCAACTCTTCCGTGTCTAAATTGCCTTCATACATTGGGACGTTGATCTTCGCTCTAGCCCCCAACTTGACAACCACTTTCAACAAGCGTTCCTTTGCAGCATCCTCGGCTACAACTTCGTCAACTTCCACTTCTTCATTTTCTGCATCACTAACGTCTCCAACATCAAGTGCTCTCCTTTGTGCTATTTCCATGGCATCCAGCCTTGCTCCGAGTTCTCTGATCTCCCTTTCCATAGCTCTATTTGCTATGGGCGGCTCAACACGTCTCCTAGGCGGCATTGTACTAATGTGTCTGATACCACTCTCTGATACTAGTGTACTTCTCCTTCCACATAAATCAATTCTATGATAGCTCTGATACCACTCTTGTGCAAACCCCCCTTCTCCACTAAGGGTTGCCCGACCTCTCGGTCTTGGATCTTCAAACTCCTGAGTCGAATTGACTCTTCGGCCTTCAACAGACCCTGAATGCTCAACACACACAGGTCCCTTTCGTGTTACCCGCAGGGTCGAACTACCTGTGCCTTCGCTCTTCGGCCCTTCTGGCAACACTCGAATCTGCGAGTACTAACTCCACGCTAGACCTTCCTCTTAGGTGACCACGGGCAATGACCGTGGGTCAACCCGTTGCAAATTCCGGCGTCGGAAATATCACAAGCTCTACTTTCAGCTCTTCCCGAAGCACTCTTCTCTGAATTTCCGGATTTCCTAATTCGCTGCCACATGTCCTCTACACAACCAACGGTTGCAATTACTTCACGACTCTGCCCTTACAACACCTCCAAACCTCTCGAACTACGAGGTGACGAAACACTTGACGACCAACCTCCGTGTAATTCTCTCAGATCTGATGGTCTGGAATTATTCGCCTCCCTCCGGAACGGATCTCGTTCACGGATTTTTGTGAAACCTTAAGGATTCTCCCCCCTTGAAGATTTCTCACCGCTCTCCCTCTTGAGCTTGACTTCCTCAACTTTCTTCGTCCCTCAAAACGCCCTCTTTGACACTTAGTCGAAATCTCGACTTGTGCACACCTTGCAACAGGTTCTCTTCCACACTCAATTTCCCTGTGGATGATTTTCGCATTCTTTGCGACTGTCCTCCAACCACTTCTCTGCAACTAAAGTTACGCTACTCCTCCTGAGCTTACGAGTCTGAAACTTTATCACGCACTCCTTGCGGACGCATACACACTCCTTGCGTACATAAGTCTTACGCTACCTCTTCTGAGCTTACGAGTCGAAATAGACTCTGTCAACGCACTCCTTGCTGACACTATGCACTCCTCACACTCGCTTGTAGAAGAGAAACAATTGAATCGTATTTTAAAATCTCACAGATTCATACATCTCACCATGTAAATGCATGCATAGATACAAGAACAAGGAATAACAAAGAATCGAAAATAAAACAGAAAGCCCACCATTCACTAATTCAGATAGACGCATCGACACCGCACATTTGGGACAATGCTCCTCTGTTATATTCCTTCAACTGAAAATTACATACATTCATACACTGCTTCTCGGTAGCTCTCAGTTCTCTGCTACAATGACAACCTATACAATGGATTCAACAACTTTTCAACAACAACCTCTACTGGGCAACCATACAAGGCTTTATACAAGAGATGCTCTTCGAGCCTTTCTCTCCATCTACTCTATGCTATCCTATCAAAATAAAATCTTTCAACTACTTAACATTTATTACAATAAATATTTGAGTCAGACAGATAAGAGAGAAAGCTCCAGATCTGTACTGCAATCCTTCACATTAAAGCAAAATACACACCCTCATCGACCTTATGTGATGGCTCAGCCTTCGATCATTAAAGATGCTCGTAAATCAAAATCTTCCCCAGATATTATATCAATTACGCCAACTTTGGAATTCAAAATATTTCAAAATACGTGCTAGTGCGCCCAACTATCCTCCACTTGTGCTTTGCTGGCGATGCTCCTGCATCAGGGAACTTGTACAATATAATTATAATAAAATTTTAAAGGTTTGACTAAGACAAATATACAAGAATATCTTCCGTAGTTACACCAAAAATATTAACATTACCAATCTGTATTGGTTCTTTTGTTGTCAATAAATTGCATGGTGATCCCATAAGGATTGCCAAAATGACATCGCACACATCCAAAAGTACTACTTTGGACTCCACTTTGTTAATGACAGCGAATTTTACCTTGCACTTATGTTGGATATACAAGTGCTTATTCTTGCTTAGCGAACCCAAGGAGTAGGGTTTAGGATATGTGACTATAGGTAAATTATGCTTCTTGACTATTGCTTTTGAGATTAATATCATTGGTGCCTGTTATCCTTAGGTTTTCCCCTTGGAGAGGTTGAGACTTTTCCTCTAGGGAGCATAAAAAATAAGATGTTACCCTCTTAAGGGTAGCGACCTTTGGATACCCTTGCAATGGTATCATGTACCTGCCTGCATGAGCTTTCATTCATCTCTGACCAGTTCTAGACTCGATCCTTTATATTCTCCAATCATGACCTGATGCCAGATTGATGAACCATGATTTGCTTATTCAGATGCTCAAGAAACACCTTGATGGTCCAAGTCTCTCTATAGATACTTCATGTCTAATATTTGTTTAGACATGATGATATAACCCCCTGACATGTCATGAAGTTGTGATTACCTTATGATGGTTGACTAAGATGTCATAGCATATAAAGTTTTTTCACTTGTGTCGTATTACCACGGGAAACATATTTTTGGTTAGAAGTGTGCCCCCTTCTAAGACGATTCACACTACTAGGTGTTTAGATTGGATAGCGCAACCCATATCCCAACCATACTAAGCACTTTCCATTTCCCTAAGTATCACTCGTTTCCATCCACAATAAAAAAGTAGTTGCATCCCGTCATGTATGACTACTCAAAGGTCAAAAGAAAAGGTTGAAATTAAAAAAAAGCCTAAATCAAATAAAGCCACAAAGGCTAAGAGGTGAAGAGCAAAGTCAAAGAAAGAAAATAAAGTACAAACTACTTCACTATGGTCCTTCCCCCCTTTTCAAAGTCCTAGGAGAAAAATGCCTATCTAAAGAAAAAAGGACTTGGAGAAAAACAATGATTAATCAAAAGAAAAGAAAAAGGAAGTGTGTGTATATCGAAGTAGTAAGGCTCTTTCTAGAAGGCTACTGTAAAAAATGCCTAGCTAAAATAAAGCTAGAGGCACAAAAAAGATAAAAGATTGACCTATGCATGTCTAGGACTTTGAGAGTCATCACATGAACATTCCCCCTTTCCCTTTCATCACTAATCTCGCTAATTGCCTATTCTCCACCTAAAAAACTTAGGAAATATGGGTTTTCCTTAGGAGTGGGCTTATTTAAAACTAATAACAGTGCTTCCCTCGGTAAAACTAAGGCAAGTGTCAAAATTAAATTAAATTGTTATGTTTACTAGGAAATTATCAGTAACAATAACTCCAAATGGGTTACCTTCTTCATGGGAACCATTTGTTCAGAGCATTTGTGGACGAGAAAATTTTCCCAAGTTTGATCGGCTATGGGTTGATTTTGTATAGGAAGAGGCAAGAGTTTTTCCCAAGAACAACTTGCAGAAACCCCACGATGAAGGAACTCAAGCTCTTGCAACGCATGCAATAAAAGAGAAAGTAAGAACAAATTTTGGAAAGAAAAATGCAAGTGAAGGATCAACTCCAGTCCGAAAACAGAAAAAGAAAGACCTCTCAAAGGTCGGGTGCTATAATTGTAATGCATTTGGTTACTTTGCTTTTCAATGTCCTCAAAAGAAAAGGAAGGGAATGGAACATGCATCAACAACCGATGTCGATCAAAATCCACCACAAAAGAAGACAAAGGAGTCTAAACTTGATGAGATTGTAGATGAACTTCGGAAAGACTATTTCTTTTCGTGACATCTGATTGATAGACAATAGTGCTTCGATACACATTTGTTCTTGTTCCTATTATTCTCTTACCGTAGAAATGTTACTTTTGTCTGCTATTTTCTTGTCCCAGACAGACTACCATGGAGAAATGATTATTCACAACATTAGAAAAGTGTTGGTCTTGTTCTTGTTCTTGTCATTGTTTCTTGTTACGGGCAGGTCATAGGTAATAGCCATGAAAGAGAGCTATTGTGATGGTTACATGTAGCAATAGATTAGATGGTCTCTAGTTTGAGACGCAGAGCAGACCATCCAAGACATGTAATTGCAAACATGACAGTATACTTCCATATACTAAAGGATAAGAGAACGAAGTTAGAACCTTCTGAAAAGAAGGGTACTTTTGTGGGATACAGAGTGTCTCATATAGAGGAGCAGGAGGCTTCGAAGGATGACCATATAGATCCCTCTAGTTCAGTTGCTCATCCTTCATACTATTAGGAGGAGCCAATAGGGCCAGTGTATTTACCTAGAAATGTTGCAGTGACCAGGAAGAGGCCAACTTGGCTTCGTGACACTTTGCAAGATGCAAAGAAGCATACAACTCCCAGTGATACTTTCAGGAAGAGCAAACGACCTCATATATTCTTGAGTTATATGGCATTGATCAGTGAGATCATTGATTCCAAACTTTACAGTTATGAGGAGTAGGTGGCTCCACTAGTGGTGAGGTAGATAGCCCCACCAAGTACCAGAGTTTAGAGGGAGTCAGCCCTCAGGATCCAGTAGGGAGGAGTAGACTTCTAGGACAATTCATAGGAGATCAGACTTCAGAGGAAATCAACAGATACAAAGGGAGCAGATGGCTCTATAGATTGTATAGACTCAAAGGGAGTCAAGTTTCAGAGGGAGCATGCAGACTCAGAGTGAGCCTGATCTCAGAGAGAGGCAGTTGGCTCAGAGGGAGAGCCGCTCATTCAGAGGAAGTTCCCCCTCAAGTGCAGATGGAAGAGACATCTTCCAGGACTGACAGACAAATGTCATGAGTTGAGAAGGCCAGACAAAAGCTTCAGAAACAAGAGGCTTCTAGGAGATGTGAGACCTCTTGGGAGGATTCCCTTGGTTTAGTGGATTTTGCTACAGTGACAGAGGAGGCAGCTAGTCAGGAGGACTGGGGTAAGAATTTTTCCTCAGTCACAGAGGGAGAAAGCCAGTGAGGAAGACTGGACAATAGGGTTTGCTTCAGTGACAGAGGGAGTTGACCTCATAGTTTGAGGTGGAGGATCTTGGCTAGATCTGCTATTTCTTGGGATTAGAGGTGTGACAGAGATCAAATGAGATCTTCCTCAGTTAGGGGATACTGATGAGGTTCGATATGATGGACTACAAGTCCATGGCTACACCTATGGAGACAAATCTGAAGAAGTTGAGTGATTCTGCTTCAGATTAAGATTTGGTGGATCCCACGATGTACAAACAGTGGATTGGATCCTTGATGTACCTGGTTAAAACTAGGCTAGATATTTGCTTTGCAAAGAGCACCCTGAGCCAATATTTGGTTGAAGTCAAGGCAATTCCATTGGGTTGTAGTGAAGCATGTGCTGAGGTATCGACATGATACAGTTGGATATGGTTTGTCTCAGATGGTGAAGTGAGGTTGTAGGGATATATAGATTCTGATTGGGTAGGGAGTGCAGTAGACAAATTGAGCACCTCGGGGTGCTACTTTAGCTTGGGATCAGTTACGATTTTTGAGATAAGCTAGAAGCAGGCTACTGTAGCACTCAGTACAATAGAGATGGAGTATATCGCAGCTAGTGTCGCAAGTAGTGAAGCAGTGTGGCTTTGAAAGCTTCTTGCAAGACTTCATCCAAGACATGGGACAGAAGGGAGCATTGAAGCTCCAGTACATATCCATAGATTAGCAGATTGTGGACATTCTCACCAAGCCTCTGTCCAAGGCGATGGACATATGAGTAGCATTGGGAAGACATTCTTCCAGAATCGCTATGCTGACTTGGCTGAGGAGAATGGCCTAGGCTTAGTCTTTCTCCTTGATCATGCTAACTTGACAAGGAGTGATAAAAACTCGAGGTGCTCCAGAGAAAAGCTTGGTGTGATGCAGAATGACTCCCTCACTGAGAGGGAGTGTTGATGTTTTGGAAAGAATCAGGCATACATTCTCCTCAAATTGGCCATGTGACTTGGCCAAGGAGAATGGCCCAGGCGTAGTTTTTATCCTTGATCATGTGACTTGACAAGGACCAACAAAGACTCGAGGTACATATGCATTGGGCAGACATTCTCCTCAGATGGCCATATGACTTGACCAAGGAGGATGGCCCAGGGCGTTGATGTTCTCCATGTATTAGCATCAGGCATACATTCTCCTCAGATGACCATATGACTTGGCTAAGGAGAATGGCCCAGGTATAGTCTCTATGCTTGATCATGTGACTTGACAAGGACTGACAGAGATTCAAGGTGCTATGTGGGAGAAGTATACATCAACTGGGTGCATGCTAGAAAAGATTACACCAACCATGCTCAAGGAAAACCTTTCTAAGAAAGAAGAAATCCAAGAAGTACAAGAAGAACCATTTGACCATTAAAGAAGCCCCAGGAAGCAATTGAAGACCCAAGAAGAGAAGTTGGCCTCCACAAGTAAAAGACAGAAAACAATAAAGTGAAATTGAGCACCTAGGAAGAGAAGTCAGCCCCACATAAAAAAAAAAAGACAGGCGCTTGGACAAGTATAAATAGAGGCAGTCATTTCATTTGGAGATACACAACTCTTCTCTTCAGTGCGCACTAGCCAGTTGTCCGTTGCAGTGGTGAGATTTTCACTATCTCTTGGAGTCCGTGTTATCTTGGTGAATGCGCCACACTTGGAGAGGCGCTAGACTTGGAGAAAGTCTCTCTTGGTTGTATCTTGGCTATTCTATTGAGACGCTAGCTCTTGGAGACACTAGGCTTGGTGAGGACATTCTCTATATGGTATTTTGATCTATTGATGGTGATGTACTGGTTATATCTTGGACTGAATTCTTCTATAAGAAATGTTGCTGGGTTTTCTCCGAAGGTTGGGTTTCCCAAGGTAAATTCTTGTGCTCTTGTGTCTACTGTGCATGGTTAATATTTCTAGATCTTGTTATTTCTGCTGCATTCTTATAGTTGAGACTTTCAGTGTATAGTTATTCTATGATAACTGTGGCATGAAAGGAAATTTTGTATTGAAATCATAAGGCAATAACTACCAGATCTGAAAAATTCGAAAATTCAACATTTGCTCATAGTATTGGCTTGTGATAAAGCCTATTTAAAGGCTTTAAGTTCTCCATTGTAATATGCCTCAAGCGGCTTGGTGTTTGGCCGGCTTGGCTGGATTGACCAAAATGATAATAGATATCTATTTGTAGCTGGTTTTGCCAGTAAAGGGTTTTCAGGGTAAATCTCTAGTGCATATGTTTGTCTTGTGCTTCTTAATTTTGTTACTTCTCTCCCTGGCATACTGTGCATCTTTGAACTCTTGCAGCCTTGAATAGCTGGCTAGATTTACCTATCTAATCCCTAGACTGCATGTCTAATACCATAAGGTCTAGTCAATTTGTCTATTGAAATTGTTTGTTCAGTGCCCAATTCATTTTCTTCAATGCTCAGCTCAACATCGTATACTTTCACACAAACTACATCCAGACCCCACATACTATGGATTCTTTCACTGCCTGATAGTGTTTAATCTTCTTTTTATGTAAAAAGCCAAATTTAAAGCTTTAAGATGGTGCAGTTTTGTAAACAGCCATTTTGGGTTGATAAGTTACTTGCCAGTGTCCTACTGGTGTACCCAATATTGGACCAGGTACAATGGACCTGTCTCTGGCATACTCTGCATCGTTGAACTCTTGTGGAATTGACTAGCCAGCGAGATTTACCTATCTGATCCATAGATTGCATGTCTAATACCGTTAGGCCAAGTCAACCTGTCTATTGAAATTGTTTGTTCAGTGCCCAATTCATTTTCTTCAAAGCTGAGCTCAACGTTGTATACTTTCACACAAACTACATTGAGATCTGCATAGCAGGGATTCTTTCAGTCTGATAGTGAAATTTATTCACTATCAGTCGGTCTCTCTGGTGAATGTGGAATTAATTTTATAATTGTGGAAATACATTTGCTCTGCAGATATTACCAGTTATTTCTCAAAGGTAACCGTCTTTCTTCAATAGTTTTTGTAATTGTTACACAGAGCTATGGGCTAACAGTTGACTTCACTCTGGGTTTGCAGGTACAACTGGAGTTGTCGACTACACTAATTACGATGACATGAAATATGCTGTATGTTAACAGATTTATCTTAACTTTGATATTTATTGATGTATTCCTTTTCTACATTTTCTTGGGGTTATTTGACTTGGAATTTTTATTGATAATGTCCAGATCAGGAAACTTGATGACACAGAATTCAAGAATCCTTTTTCTCGGTCATATATACGTGTAGGTTGAATCTTTCTATCTATTTATGTTATTTTGAAGTTTATTTATGATAGGAAATTTGATATTCTTGGAATGTTTCTCTGTGTGGTATGTCTATTGTACATGTATATTTTGAACTTTGTATTCTTCATATTATTTCATTTGGATTTGTATACTTTTCTTGATCTACTTGTTTGAAGAATCATATCAAATGCTGTCCCGCCTTTGCATCAGGTAAAGGAATATGGTTCCAAAGGAAGCATGTCAAGGAGTCGTAGCCGCAGTTTTTCTCGGAGCCGTAGCCGTAGCCGTAGCCATAGCCATAGTCGCACTCGGTCACCAAGTCGAAGCCCAAATGTTAGTCGAAGAAAAGTCCACAGGTCTGGTTCAAATACTGTTGAAATGCAAAAATGCAAAATGGGCATTAGATCCTGTAATATATCAGTTTCAACATTTTTTGAAGCAAAACCTAATTTTCTGTTATAGCAAACCTCTGAGGAGCAGGTCACGATCTGGTTCAATGCAAAGGCCACGGTCAAAACCAGTGCCCAGGTATTACTTTTATTTCATTGCAGTGTCTTCCTATGTTTCCTGTTTAGCTATTTTACAGGACATTGACTATATCAATATAAGTGATTATTACTCGTCCTCAGGGTTGGAATGGGAACACTTCTTATACTTTGGAACTAAATTCAGCATATCATTTGTAGCTTGCTTCAAAGTTTGTCCTGTTTCTGTTTTATACTTATGCAGAACCAAATCCAGGTCGAGGTCCAGGACACCTCGGCACAAGGTAAGTACTTCTGTGCCTTGTTTGAACAAGACAATTTATTTGTTGTGGGTGAAGCTGTCCTAATACAGATGTGCTTAAACTTTCATCAAGGGATTAATATATGACATCTATACCCTAATATCTGCAACCTTCTTGTTCTCACGTTCAGAGTGGAAGTCCTAGAAGTCGGAGTAGGAGTTACAGTCCATCTCGCTCTCGTTCAGCTGCGGTATTTCCTGACTTCTTTTTTAAAAATCATTTCATATTACTTTAATGCTAAAATCTCTATTTTGCTGATGGGAAAGGCTGTTTATACCTCTTGCTTTGAGTTTTCTTGGCACGTGTTTTAAGGATTTGTATGGTATTTTCTTTATCTTACAGGCAAAAAGTGGATAGAGTCCGTGACTAGGTTCTGAAGGCTAGTATGCATGCGTGCTAGCTTAATTGAATTCTGAGATGAATATTCATGAATTCAAGTTTTGGGTACATGGGAGACGCAGGACAGTAGCCATATCAGGAAAGTTGGGAAAAACTTGGTGTTTATTTTTCATCAAAGATTCAGCCGCTTTTTATATATCTTGTAATCAATCATGTAAGGAACAATTTCTTTGATATTCTTAGTAAAATGTTTAACGTAAAGTTTTTAGTGGTTGCAGATTTTCTAAGAGGTGCTTTTGTACTCCATTTTACTGTTACCCTGTAATAATTTATTTCTCACTTCTAGTAAGCCTTCATTCACTGTTTGAAGATGGTTTTGAGTTTGGATGCTAGGTCAGCTGTCAAAATGCTCATTTTAATCAGAATAATTTTGGAGTCTTAAGCATTGTTTACAAGAACTTGGAACTTAAAAGGGTAGTTAATTCAATTGTCCCTCTTTTAGAACTTATAAGTTTCTTCTTCTCATTTGTTGCTGTACTATAGCTTGTGTTTTTATGCATAGAAAGGTTTGAAGAGTATATATGGTGAGCTTTTCTATGTATGCAAATATTCAAGTTTTTATTCATCAAATGGCCCGGATTTAGATGGAGTTTCATGTTTTCATACGGGGTCAGAACAGAGCTCATTTCAAGCTTTAAATTTTTGCGAGTTGGAGATTGTTTTCATCAAGCGTGAACTTTTAAAGTTGTGGTAGGAGCTGGGAGTAGTTTAGACGACAGGTGAGTGAAGAGATTCATGCCCTAATGTCTATATTTTGAAGATGATTATGGCATAGTTATGTTGACAAATAGACTATATCTACGTTCACATGTTTTGTTTGCTGTTGGTTTGATGTTGTGGCTGTTTTAGCTCACGTAAGACTGCAGCTTCTCATGCATGCATTTCATATATATATTTTTTGGTTTCTTTGTCATGCAATCAACTACACACCACCCAGCTGTTTGAATTTTTGGGATGAAGTGTACAATGTCTGTTTTTCGTTTTGTTTTTCTCACTTTAAAAAAGTATTTATCTTTGACCAATTTCCATATTCGATGATTTTTTTTAATTTGTAGTATATTGATCTACCCATATTCAGTGATTATAAAGCTTGTTTTTTCAGTAGGTATTTGCCAAATACCATAACAAGGTAAAAATGCACTAACAAACATTATAATTAATTGATTAAGATCTAATATCCTCGGCGTATTCAATCAATAATTTTAAACAGGTGAAGCTATGCTTACGACTGTTTTGGTTAGAAATATGTTTCTTGAATTGTACTAGTTGCTGAGGGGTGCCCATCTTAACATTGCCATTATAATTAATTGATTAAGATCTAAACTCATATTTAATTTAGAATTTAAACAGGCGGAAGCTAAGCTGAGGACTATTTTGGTTACATATGTTGTCTTGTACTAGTCACTCATCACTGATGGATGTCCATCTTAACTTGTACTAGTCGCTGGCAGGTGTCCATCTTAACATTGTAGTTTTTGTTATAGTCGCTGGCAGGTGTCCATCTTAACATTGTAGTTTTTGTTACATTTTACCCAACTCATTTCATGTAGTTGGAGGTGCATTAGATGTTGAAATTGGGGATGGATTGAAATGTTAAGTCATGGTATGAAGTCACTAAGATTGAGTTCTCAACGTTATGGCCAAGCTTTGTGAATAATAACCGATATTTCCTTTACAATAGTCTTGAATAACTCAAGCGACGACCTTGATAGTTCAGACCAAATTGCCATTGATTGGAGGCAAATTTTGAACAAACTTAAAGATTCTAATATGCAATGAATAGTTGAAACATTATCACTCATAAAATTTAGTTTTACAAAGAATTCTTACCATTAATTAAGAAAGAATTAAAAATTGTAGTTTATTAGCATTTTTGAACAGTTTACATTATCACTCATAAAATCTAGTTTCACAAAGAATTCTTACCAAGAAATTTTTCCATTAATTAAGAAAGAATTAAAAATTGTAGTTTATTATCATTTTTGAATAACAGTTTTTTTCTCTTGAGTAAACAATTGATAGTCTTTTTGAAAAAAAACATATTTTTCAATTGTTTTGTTCTATATGTTAAAATTTGTGGGAAATATCCATCCATAAAACAATTGATAGTCCTCTTGAAAAATAGTTTTGTTCTATATGTTAAAATCTGTGGGAAATATCCATCCATACAACAAATGATAGTCCTCGTGAAAAAAATGTAAATTATCAACTAATTCTTACCATTAATTAAGAAAGAATTAAGAGTTGTAGCTCATTAGTTTATTGAACAATAATTTCTTCTCTTTGTTAAAGTTTATGAGTAAATAATTGATAGTCCTTTTAAAAAAAACATTTTTTAATTGTTTTGTTTTTTATGTTAAAATTTCTGAGAAATATCCATCCATAAAACAATTGATAGTCCTCTTTAAAAAAATTTAATTTTTCAACTAAGATAAATTGCACAATGAAAAATAAATCATCAATATACAATGAAAATAAGCTAGCAATATGCAATGAAATAAGTTATCCCATCACACATATTTCTATGGATATTGCTCTTTATTTATATTCATTCACGACTTAAGTCTATCACACACATTTCTATGGATATTGCTCTTTATCTATATAATTTTTCAACTTAAGATAAATTGCACAATGAAAAATAAATCATCAATATACAATGAAAATAAGCTATCAATATGCAATGAAATAAGTTAGCCTGTCACACACATTGCTATGGATATTGCTCTTTATTTATATCCATTCATGACTCAAGTCTATCACACACATTTCTATGGATATTGCTCTTTATCTATATTCATTGATGATTCAAAATTCTTATAGTTTGGCATTGAACACATTATATCTTACACCCTAACACCATGGATAGATATAACCATCAATTGAATATAAACTCTTTGGTCAATATACAACAAAGTAAGTTTATTGTAAACATTTGTGTGGAAATAGCTTTTAATGTATGCTCATTCATGATTTAAGGTTATATATTTACATTTTGAACACATCATATCTTACACCCTATTGAGGCCTCATACTTGGGGAGCTCTCCTTATTTTTAAATTTGGCAATAAGTGCCATCCTTGAGTATGCTTTCTTGGTTCATCTTATCTTGATGATATCCATAAGTTGCCTTGATGACGATTGTGCACAATCATCATCAATTTTACGTTGCGATTGCATGCAAAATTATATTTGTGACTTGTTGCAAGCTTGATTGATTATGTAGAACATGTTGTTTTGTATTAAACAATTGGAGTAATAGTTATTTTATGAAATTTGGTTTAAGAATGATTTCATATTAATTGCATTTGCTAACATAAATCTATTTATGCATTAATATTTTTAGGCTCATGCATGTTTTATGACCGATTGAGCACTTATATCATTTGAGTTTCGATCTCTTTGTGTCCTTGTGCTTAGGTATTATGTATAGTGAAATATATCAAGTAAAACAAAAAATATACACAAAATGACCCTTTATTCATTAATTATGGAGCCAATTTCCACAATAGCATTGATCTCCTTAACATATTGCATAACTTAACTACCTACTGAAATTAAATTACATTAATAACCTTATTAAAGTTTATTCTTAATAGCTATTTATGAGAGCCATTTATAACACACGACTTTATTACAATGCATTATTGAAGCTATACACTCTAAAACTCCCTATTAAGGCTACAATACTAACTATTAAAAACTTGATTGATAACCAGACATTAAAAGTAAATTTTTAAGCAATCTCTCTTTTCCATAGTTTGAAGGCCATGCAAGTACTCCATCATGCTGTCTCATCACCTTGTAAAGTTCTAATTCATGAGTTCCAGTTTATTTGAATTCTCGAGTTCTTGAATACTATATTCTTTACACTTGAATTGTAGATCTTCTAAATTAAAAACTTGATTGATAGCTAGACATTAAAAGTAACTTTTTAAACAATCTCTCTTTTCAATAGTTTGAAAATCATGCAAGTATTCCATCAAGCCGTCTCATCACCTTGTAAAGTTATAATTAATGGGTTTTAACTTATTTGAATTCTCAAGTTCTTGAATATTATATTTTCGTACTCTTGAATTGTAGATCTTTTGAATTATTGGACAACAATCCATATTGAGCTACATCTACAGTGAATTCCTTCCATTTTTGAAGATTTGGATTTTTCAAACATGAAAAAATCATCCATTTGATCGTTATCAAATTCATAGTCAATATTGGGTGGTTCTTCAATTGTAGTTTCCAATGCTATATTTTGATTTTTTGTCTTTAATATTCCCCTTTAGAAGATAACTAGCTCATACTTTATAGTTCTAGGTTGTGTGCCATGATGTTTTGCAATAGTAATAGTCAAAACTTTCTTTTCCTTTTCTATGCATTCTATTTCTTGAAAGAAGTGCACTTTCTGGATATGGAGCACTTTTTGAATCTCCTTCATTTAAGCCTCTTTTCTTCAACTAGAAGAATTGATGATTTCAATAATTCCAATTTTTTTAGGCCAACATGATCTAATTCCAAATTTGAAAGAGAGAGCATTAATGGACTTGGCTTTATTATCTCTGCTTTTCCATTCAATCAATTCACTAGGTTGAATGGGTTATGCTTCAATCTATTTGACTATTCCCCACAAATTTTTGTTCATCAATTGCAGTTGAATTTTCATTTTTTAGGTGTGAGCATTAAAATTTTCAAAGGGGGTTTCTATTATGAAAATCTCTTGTAAAACTGGAATGTAAATTAAGGAGAAAACACAATTGTACTTTGGAAAACTTCTGGGAATAACACCATTGAAAAGTTTTCTTACCTCAACAATTTTAAGAAAAATGAATGGCACAATAAAATATCTCTAAAAGCAGTGTGGATTTGTATCTTTCTATATATGAAAAGGATGTTTATCTTCTTTGACCATGGTCTCAAACTAGTAGGGAATAGATTATCCTTCAAATTTGGCAATGAAATTTTTTTGTTCCGTGGCCTTCTTCAACCTTGGTAGCGTTTGAGTATTTCCTGACCCTCTTCAAAATTGGTGGTGGTAGGTTTTATTCCTGGACTTTTTTAAAATTGGTGTGTAGGTAGCTCATGATGGTTGCTTCTAACTGATATGATGACTCTTTCCCTCACTAATTTGATATGACGACTTTGCAAGTTACTAGGTGATTTCTCTGTAGTGTCTATCCCCCTCTCTAATTTGATATGACACCTTTGCAATATACGAGGCGACTTCTCTAAACAATGACGACTCCTCCATGAAGTACTTATAGAATAAAATATGATGGTTTCACTTTCTTTGATGGAAATTGGCTTCAAATGGTACGCAAACTCCCTCTTACATCATTTAGAACCTTGGTGGCATTTTAAATGAAGGATATAACTTTTAATTAAAACCTTCAACTACTTTTGTCTACTTGGATTATCAATCTCCCTACTCTAATACCAAAAATAGATCCCGTAAAACAAAGTATATATACACAAAAGTGATAGCCCTTTACTCATTAAATATATAGCACATTTTTACAATTGCATTGAACTCCTTTATAGGCTGCATAACTTCATAATGCACTCTAATTACCTTACATTAATAACCCCCTTATTAAAGTTTATTCCTAATAACTTCTTATGAGAGTCGCTTATAGTAGGTGATGTTGAGTTTTGTACCTTGGGAGGTGTTCCCCATGTGCTTATTACCTCC
>CBVK0100413552.1:0-19553 GCA_900067695.1 Picea abies
GATCTCACTTAGAGATAATATGCTAACAGAAGTACCTTTGTCTATTATAGTGTTAGGAATATTCCTATCACAAACCTGCACGGTGATTTGGAAAGGCACGCACGAAGGAAGACGGGGTTTTGTAAAATGATTCCGATTAATATAAATCATCTGATTTCTTGAAGGGGGTGTCATCGGGACATGCAGAGTGCTCCCTTGTTCAGGTGAATCAGTATTAATGAGGTAGAACTGAGCGACATCCTCACTCTTTGAATGAGTATCACTCTTTGAATGAGGAGTTGGATTGACCAACGATGGAACCGAATCGACCACTTTGGTTGCACTCTTCAAGGGAGGAGTGTGATCGATCGATGATGGAAATGGATCGACCACTTTGGCTGCACTCTTCAAGGGAGGAGTGGTATCGATTGATGACAGAACTAGATCAACCACTTTGGTACTCTTCATATGAAGAGTGGAGCTGATCAATGACAAAACTTGATCAGTCACTTGGGTTTCACTTTTCATATGAAGAGTCGGGATGATTGATGATGGAACTAGATCAACTACTTGGGTTAGTGGTTCAAGTCAGGATGAAACCATATTGACCACTTGATCAACCAGACTGACCGAGGATGGAACCTGATTGACCAATCCATCAACTAATGATGGTTTGGGAGAGATATTATGATAACCAGTTTGAGTTTGAATATTTTCCAAAATATAAGAAGCCTCGTCTATACGAGGGAAAAGGTGAGAGTAATGATCACCTTCGCATAACATACAAGAAAATTTGACAGTTCTATTTTTCTTACCAACCTTAATGTCACTAGTTGATGGGGTGTCACTAGCATGTTCAACAGGGGCTGATGACATGGAAGACCACATTTATAAGACCTTGGGGAGACCAGGGAAATCCCTCAAAAAGTGGTCACCCTTACAAAGTCTGCAAGTGAATTTGTGTTTAGAATTCTTTGTTTTAGACTTGTCGACTTTATCAACACTCCCAATACAATTAACAATAGCTAGTTGCTCAGATCCAACATGAACTGATTTCGTTGGAGGCTTGGTCTCTTTCTTATTATTCTTCTTCTTCTCCTTTCATTTCTTCTTCTTCGTATCAACTTGGCTACTTTCTTTAGAGCTTTCACTAGGCGAAGAAGGAGAAAGGGAAGGAGACTTGACGGGTGAAGAAGGCGAAAGGTTGGCATGAGGTTGATTTATGGGTGGTGTGCTTACATCTGAAGCATTGGGTGCATTCAAAACACCAAGATTATTCGATATTGTTGAAGTGGGGAACAACCAAACCAATAACCCGATGGTGAATCCTGGAAGACTCGGTGTGGCAATGCATGGAGGACCAATGTTTCCAAAAGAAGGAAAGGTGAAAGGTTCCTTGAGAAAATGGGTTCCTTCATTGGTACTCCCAGGAATTGATGACATTGACACTGACTCGACCTAAGGTCCACTAAGGAAAACAAACAACACACACTACAAATCTAATAAGAAAACAATCAAACAAATCTTCCCACAATGAAACCACTAGTTGGTGATGAAATCCAACATCATGAGATCAATATAGGAAGGGGATGGGATAGAGTGGGTGGATCAGTTACGTTGGCGACCTGCTTAACGGACTTACGCCTTGGTGCAAGTTCCCACATGGTTTTACCCATGGGTCTACCCTCCAAGGAGCCCGAGTGAGTTTGAACAACTTATGACCCAAGTATGATGAAGAATCCCCTTCACCATCACCTTGTGTTTCAACCCTATAGATATAGGCCACTAAGGTTACCAACTCGTAGTCAACCTCTGGGAAGGTACAATCTACAGTCGAGAAGGGACATATGGGTAGGATAACAAGTCCGAAATTCTTCAAGAGAATTGAAGACAAGTGGACTAAAATACTACTAAGAACCCTGAACGAATTCAAGATTCATGAAGCTCCGAGACTAAATGAAACCAGTTGTTTCTTGGGAAAACCCCCCAATATACGATCTTTCTGCTACATGGGTTAAGCTTCAGAGGGGAAATATCCACTTCTCTCCCGCACACAACCTCATGTTTAACCCTTGTGTGGGAGGGGGATCCCGACTATTCTTATACGAACAATTGGATATACCACTCCCTAGCACAAGATTCTATGTTTGTCTGATGGCTTTGGAAATTTATCCTCACAAACTATTCCAAATCCCTACACTTTAAGCTAATGTAGGTTCGTTGCTAGATTCTAATCAATTTTATAAGCGCTTCATTTTAGGGTTGTTGTTTACTCAAGGGTGCGAAAGTGAAACCTATGAAGTTTTATATTTGAATCCAAAAGAATTCAGAATAATGAGATGCAAATATTTTTCTTCAATGAATCCTACATACAGGATGGAGAAGAGGTTCAAATTTCTTCAACAAAACACCCAATTCCCAAATGCAATATTCTAAATGCAATCTACTACACTACCCAAAAGAAAGAATGCAAATATCTTCTTTGTTTGATTCTAAAACAAAGAAAATGCAAATCCTTTAACACTTAATTAATTTCAATCAAAATGAAAGAGTCGAATGCAAATACAAAAGACAAGAAGCAAAAAAGGATTTCAAACAAAGCATGCACTCACAAGATAACGAGAATTGACAAAAACAAGTATGATAACTCACTCAATCAAGGACTCAAAAATCGACAAGCATTCAAGGAATACAAGAAACTTCAAAGAATAATCCAAAAATTGATAAGGAGAAAGAGAAATCACTCAAATGTCTTGACAAAACAAACAACACGAAATATAAATCAAAGCTAGGTTGTGGTAAGAATAAATTCTCAAATCATTCAAAAAGGAAATATTTGAAAAGTAGCTAAGACCAACAAACCTTGCAGACCTTTTCAATCAATCAGATAACCAGAAACTTTTCAAGACTCAAACCAAACCAAGAAAAATAAGGTGAATCAATATTGCAATTTGGAAAAGGTTGCAAGATCAAAAAAGACAACGAAAGAAGTGATAAGAACAAAATCCTCAACCCAAACAAATTCACAAGAAAAATTATAGTCTCTAGGAAAAATACCTCCAACACAAGGCTGAGAAAAACAAGGAAAAATCCCCTAGATCTGCCCAAAACCAGAGAGCAACGTTCCCTAAAACAAAGAGACAGGACGCTATAGCGCTCCCTAAGAGACCAAATGGGAGAATTGATCAGATAAACACTGCTTTGATAACCACTCTGGGGGAGTGTTAGTCCTATAGATGCTTGAAAATGAGCTTAAAAAGGAAAAAAATCAACAGAGATTGGCTTGGTAACTATAAATACGGCTTGATGAAGAAGAGGGAAGAGGGAAGGCTAAGAGGAAATCAATCAAACAATATCAAACAAGGAAAAGTTTCATATGATCCAAGGATAGACAAGTCAATGTCCTTTCCCAACGAATTCGCCAATTTCTGTTATAGGAAATTTCCCTTGTCGACAGGTGAATATCCCCTTGGATTCTAGACCCCTAATACCAAGACAGAAAGATGCAAATGGACACTAACATCCCTTTGAGATTTTCTTAACTATTTGAAAAGAGAGGAGGAAAGGTGATCGTACCTATTTCCAGTGTGTGTCCTTGCTTCTCCAATTTGAGCTTGATCTCCAAACTTGTTTGCACAACTTGATACCTGCAAAACCATAGGCAACAAAGCGACACAAGGAAACTCCTACTCTAGCATACTAGATTAAAAAAATTCATCTACAATAGACAATCATATGTAAAGATACACAAACTAGAAGGGAATAGGCCAATCATATATTAATGAGAACATTAAAAAGTCACTTACAATCTGTAGACATAGTTGCAATAGCCTCTCCAAGTCCTCCTCGTCCATCCCTTGCACGATGCTCCCAAGATCATACATTTGATATACAAAATATTCCTCCCTTCTCCATGTAAATCCCTCATTATAAAGGATTTGGAGGCTTAACCACCATGGAGAATATCACTCATAAGATCCACTAAAATGGGATCTCCAAGATTTTTTGGGAGAAATTATCTCTTCAAGGATTTTAGGGAGAAAATATCTCTCAACGATTTTAAGGAGGAAATATCTCTCAAGATCCACCAAATTAGGATTTTGGTTTGACAAAATATCTCAACCATCCATGAGATTCTCAACCTCTCCTTGAAAATAGGAAACTAAATGTGAGGTGGATTCTCACAGCAAATTAATTTCCTTTTTATGAATATTAATAATTAATTTAGGTGCACATAGTATTTTGACCTTCACATAATATATTTATCCTCCACATTGAATAGCGATTGTGACAAATGTTCTTTCATGGTGTCAACGTATGTGACACTTTCATGACACTTGTGACACTTAGGGTGAGGTACTTAAGTGTGGCATTTTGGTGTGTAACACACACCTCCCTTTCTGGTAGGGGAGCTGATATATTTTGATCTATCAACTCCTTCCCCATGCAAGTGGCTAACATCTACGTCAACTTATTCAAAACATCAGGATCACTGAGGAATATAAAACAATAATCTAAGTAATTACTTACTTGATCCTATGTGTTCGTCTCATGACCTAAGTCATGCATTGCATCTTCATGGGATGTGTGCCTCAACACCTTAAGATGATGTTCCTCAATTTTTATTTTCTTGGCACGTCATATATCTTCCTTCCTGCACACTTCTTCCATCAACCTCTATGTGGCACATTTATTCTCCTTGTTCATACAAGCTTCCTCCAATGATCATTGCATTGCGTGCTGCAACTCCTCACATGCACATTCCTCTTCTAGGGACCTCTGCATCGCCTGTTGTACTTCTTCATAGATCCGACCCTCCTCCAACAACCTTTGTGTCGCTTGTTTCACTTCTTCATGGATCTGAGCCTCTTCAAGGGATCTCTATGTCATGCACTGCAACTCTTCGTGTGCTTTTTTTTCTTCGATGAATCTCTACGTGTCACGTAGAAACTACTTTTGATGGGTCACATTAAAATTAGGAGGGGGTTGTGATGCCTTTCTGATCTTCCCCTATAGCTTCTGACCCCAGCTCTCATCCTGCTCGAAGTCTCTTCCTATCTTTTCTCCACCTCAGATTACCACCCCAACATTGACTTGCTCATCTTTCTTCTTATTTCTGCAGGGCTCCACATGCAGCATATTGCAATGCATCTTCTTTTATTCCCACTTCTTCACTAAGTTGAGACAGTCTTCTGTGACATGTTCGAGTCTATAGAAGTATGCACACAATACACATAACTTGGTGCAAAACCTTGATACATGGTCAATTTCTCCGCAATTTAAACAAGTGGGAGGTATACCTCCCCCTCCTCCATGTCCTCGAACACAACCACGCCCATATACACCTTTGGGACCTCCTATCCACCTCTCTCCGCATCACCATGATCACCACCCTTATATTATTCCTATACCCAGACTGCATCATGGGTATTATCTTGCATCATCTGGAGTGACTGACAGTTATTGACATCATGTCCCATGGATTTACATAACTCATAGAACATAGTATGATGCATCTTTTGATACTTATGCAATATTTGGAAGTGGGGTGGTACATGACCCAACTGTTGACATATCTCACACCATTCTGCCTAAGACCTAGTTAGGAATGGACTCGACGTTCCTGTCACCACATAATTCAGGAGTACAAGGAACTCATCTGTGCAATTCCCCTTAGAGCGACATGTGTTACACAATATGTGCTTTTGCACAATTTTTTTCTTGGCCATATCTTGCAGTTGCATCATCATATTGGCCATTTGTGACTGCACCTACACCAATCCCATTGATGTCTCTACCCCTCCTAGTGTAGCTTCTAGGTGCATTGCAGTTTCTATTGCCTCCACTTGAGTCCTCACCTTTGGCTCGATGAGCGAGACTCGGATTTGGGGAAGAAACCCCACTATAAACCACTCTCTATATACTATACATCCTGAATTTGGAACATCAACCTATCCAAAAAAACATTAAACCGCTGCTTATAATTCCACACGATTTCTCATTGTTGTTGCTTAATCTCCTTGATCTTAGTAATACACTGAGATTCAGACTTGGGATTTTGAAATTCCTTTAGTAAATCCCTCTTGATATCTATCATATACCTCGTCAATCCCGTTGGCGCAGTGGCCTTGTAGTTCATGTACCATGTCAAGGCACTGTCCTTGAATGTGGCTTCCAGTTGTGCAGTATTTACTACTTTGTTTGTGATCCTCTGCACACACCATATTGCCTCGCACATGAACCAATGTTGTTTTGCATCATCCTTACCCATTCCATGGAACAAAAGTATCCTCAGGGTGCTATCCCGATTCACCATCATCACTCTCAAACCAACTCTTTTGATTTGACTGTTGGTTTCTAAACTCCTCCCCATCGATACTCTTCTTGGTGAAATAACATTGACATCACCTTCTTCTTCACTCATCTCTTCTCTTCTATCTCCTTCTACTTTTTCTCCTACTCCAATTGCCTCACTATACATTGTTATTTCTTCTTTATTACAAATGTGCAATGGGGTTGGTTCAAAGGGGGGTAAGTCCATATCGTTTTGACATTTCTTGTGGGGAGACCAAGAGAGTGTGCTATCTTTAGTTGTGCAAGACCATATACAATCACCAATTATTTCCCCCCACCACTAGGATATCCTTCGTCTTCCTTCCTTTCTTATGCGCCTCCACTTTTCATCTCATATTCCTCTGAGGTTGCAACACTCTTCAACAACCAAGGGTTCGAACTTTGTCACCCGGGCCCCTGGTACCACCACTATTACTAATACTGGTATCCCTACTAAACACCCTACATTCTACACCATGCCTCTTCGCAAGCCTATCTTCTCCTATGCTCCACTCTGGCACATTGCATTATTTCACATTTCCTCCTGGTGCAGTCTCTTTTCTCTTCATCTCAGGACTGACCCCTCGTCACACACCCCTTGCTATATTCTTTCCACTTCTTTTCCACGCTTTCCTTCCCAACTCAACTCTTCTTGCATATCTCTCAACTCTCTCTCTACTATGATCTTCTGGGATGTCCATCCCATTCCTCACCTCATTCTAGAAACTTCTGGATCATCCTCAAAATATCCATCTCCTCTCTTATCCCCCCCTCATCTTTTCACACCCCCAACGCTAGGGGATTCTACTCATCCATATGTCAGGATCCATGTGCATCAACCCTTTCTCCACGAACAACATCTTGATCTAGAGTGGGATTTCTTCCATCATTCATTTTCTTGGACCTTCTACGAATTTTCTTTCATCCTTGCTTAAAGAATCAATATACTCCACAACAAATTCAATGATATATCCCTCATTTACTCGAGAAAACTAGAATTCAACGAACTGATTCCACTTATTATCCAATGCCCTCAACCTATCAAGTGTGGCTTGATTCCAAACCACTGGGTCGAGAGACCACAAGGAAAAATTGGTAGCAATTTTCCTTTTTATCCATTCATACAACAAAAAGGGAAATTCAACAAAGAACATCTCATGCATTTCAATATAAATATACTTATCTTTCCATCTCTTCACATTCACTCTCAGATCCTGAGTTTCTTTCATGGAAAACTCATGCTCCTTTGTAGTTATCCAGTCTTAAATTTTCTCCTAAGATGGATACCATCTCATCTCTTTCCTTCATCCTCCAAACTCGAACCTACACGCATTTGATAGACCTTGGACTTGGCCTGACGTGCATTTCTTTTCATTCTCCGCTCATTAGCTTAGGTGCACACAAAACTGGAATGGGCGCACACAAATTCATTTGTGCGCATGCGCGTGCGAGATTAACCCAAAACTTTGGGTGCCAAAAATTACTTAGGGAGATATTACATTAAGTGTTAGTGTATTTAAGTTTGGTATATTCTATCTTATGTGATTAATATAGTAGAACATTTATTCCTTTTGAAAAATGTATTTGATTTAATAAATACAAAGTGGACGTTAACCATCATCATCATCATCATCATTTTTTAGATTGTTAAAAACATTCAAGTACAAGAAATTTTAGAATAATAACATTTTTATGTGTAATTTAATTATTGTTATTTTTATAATTATTTTTCAAATATATTTTTAGTAGAATTATATATATTTTTCAAGTTTTTTTAAATATTATAAATTGATGATGATGATGATTAACGTCCAATGAGACTAATTGGTCTATTATACCTTAAGAAGGTAAGCGATTACTTCAATTTCTTTAAAATTGTATTTCTATGCTAATAAAACATTGAGAGAAGCATTCCAAGATCACCATAGTTTTGGTGACTTAGGAGGTTAGGAAGGCCGCTAATGTGGAAAATATTTTTAAATTGTGATCTAATATGGGTATAGGCATGGAAATCCAAGAGGAAGTTTTTATATCTTCTACCCAATTACTATTACAAAGGTGACAAATTCTCTCATCCCATGGTGTTTTGGGAGTTGTCCAATGCCTAGTTTCTCTGTGTAGCTCATGAGAGTTTTGTTCTTATTTTAGCAATGTTGATTTTATTCTTTGCACTTCTCAAAACTAAGAGGTAATTTTGATCTTCTAAATTAGGGTTGACCACCTCCTTGTAGTATCTTAATTCCCTTTTATCCACTAATTCTTTATCACATCACATATTCTCCTTAAATTTAGAAGTGATAATATTTGTAATATTGTAGATATTTTGCATGATGGCTTCTTCTTGTATTCCCTAATGATTTAGCCAAGATTTGGTATTTTTATGCCATCCTCGAGCCGCTGGTGGTTTTGGCTAGAGTTTGAAGTAATTTTGGGGAGACTCTTGTCATCCATGTTGTTTATCTTGTTATTGTACGTTAGATATCTAATCATAGCAATTCTCTCAATGGGGGAAAGGCTTTATTCTATGAGGAGGTGTTGGCCCTTGACCAAGTTTTGGAGAACCTTGGTTGTGTTTGACCATTTTTGGGACTTCGACAGGCTAGTCGAAGATGGAGCACCCAGGCGAAGTGGAGATCGCGGGATCTCGCCCCCTTTTTTGGGATTTTTGGGGATTAGGTTTTATGTAACAAGTATGGGATGTCAGCCCATGGGTTTACCCATGTTTAGGCCCCATTTGTAATATATAAATAGATATCTAGGCGATGTAAGAAAGATGAGACCTGGTAGAATCAACTTAGTGCGGATCTAGAGGCTTTGTGCATACCATGTGTTAAGACTTGCAGAGATAAGTGCAAGTGATTGTAAGAAGCTTGTGTGCACACAGTGTAAGAAGGATTTGTGTTGTGACCTAGCTCAGGGAAGGAGGATATGGTGAGGTGTGCACAGATATCTTGTCCTATGCAGAGTGGGTTTTGTGGCTCTATGGATGTAAGAAGATTGAGAGAAGATAATAGAGAAGAAGAAGAGTTGGTGGGCATAGCCCTACACCGGGGTGAACCACGTACATCCTGTGTTGTAATTGCTTTGTGCTATTGATGTGATTTATTCTTAGTGCTGAATCTTTATGTATGTTAGATGCATCTGATGTAGTAGCTTAGTGGTTAATAACATGAATGAATGCTAGATCTGATCTATTTGTATGTGCCAAGTGCTTGGATGTGTTAGATCTTGTTGAATATCGCGTTGTTCTGTAATTAGGGATTTTAACCTGCAAAGTGAATAAGGGTAAAATCTAATGAATGTTAACTGCTAAGTGCTCTATTAAGTATTGTGATCACATATCTGTGTCCCAGCTAGGTTGTAGACACTTGAGTCCTACAACCCCCCTGCGTCTACCTCGGGTGAGACTTCATCTACATCGCAGGTGTTGATGAAAGAGATGATAGTTATGGTTTTTTTGGTGTGTTGTTGAAGCGTTGAACCCTGGGTCTGCCCCTGTGCCAACAAGAGGATATGATATGGTGTATTTCCCTTAATTTTGAGATTATAAGTTATGAAATTATTTTGGATTTGTTTTATCTTTCTCTAGGATTCTCTAGATATACTCCAACCCCAAACTTCACATCCATATAAGATAACTGGAGTGATGAGAGTGTGAAAGAGGAGTTTTTTTATTTTTTATCCCAAAGCCAAAGGTCTATTGATTTACAATTGTTTTCGAGCCCATACTAAGCTTTCCACCCTCCATTTATCTTTTTTTCAACACTATAGTTCCAATTGAGCTTGTGGTGGATATCGAATCCAAGATACTTGTATGAAGCAACTTCCTCCAAGCTATTGTTGTCATAAATGAAAGTATCATAATTTTAATGAAAAAATTGAAATCTAAATATCATTATAAAAAAAACTTAAAAATTCAAAAATAAAATTTCTCAAATATTGATCATAAATTATCATTGAATAAATTAGATAGAATAAAGTTTCATTTAATTTATATAATAGATGAAATTACATCTTCTAATCAAATCGCCTAAATATCTTAAATATCTACAACATAATTGGACGTTGTGTAATTGTTATGATTTAATAATGTATAAATAAATGTATATCATCCTTAAAAAACAAAATTAAAAAATCCATAGTAAATTGAACTTACAAAGTAATTACATAATATCTCACTTATATGATTATAAAATGTATAACCGTCGATACTTCATAACATGGAAAATGTATATTGGCAGGTGCAGGGGGGGGGGCGGTCATCTATGATCCCATAAGACAAAAATAACATCAATTCTCATGGGGATTAGGGTGAAAAACTAATAATCAAGTAGAAGTCTTGACGATATTCAAAGGATTGTCTCTGATTCTTGAAAATAAAATGCAAATCATCATCATGATAAGAGACACTGAGATAGTGATCAAAATCCTACGAAGCACCAATCGACAAAACAACTCCAAATTGCAAGGCATCTACAAAAAAATAAAACTTGAAGAAGGGAAATTTGGAAGTGTGGAATTCCATATCCTGAGACATCACAATCAGGAAGCAGAATTGTTGGCCAAGGAAGCCAAACTCATGAAACAAGGAGAGATAAAAGATAATGAGATAATCCTCACAAGCTACCTCCCTTATAAAAATGAAAGAAAATGACTCCATACCACCATCTAAACAAATAAAAAATAACTACATTATATCAAACACGAGAAAAATAACAAGGTGACTCTAGGAATTAATGAAGGACACACTGCAAACATAAAATATTTTTATGAAGGATGTGAAATGACATCCCTCAGCTCATACAACTACATCATCTCCACATTAAACACAATATATTGTCCAATGTCAGCTTACAAAATCACCTATCCCATCCGGCAGATGAAACCAAACTCCCATCTGCACACCTTTAATTCCCAACATATACAACTCCTCCTCGCATGTGGGACGAGCTCTCCATATGATTCCATGATGAAAGAGATCAATCAAGAGGGTTGATCAAATAGTGCAATCGATTACAAATTTGTAGAGGACATCATCATTCTAGAGGATGGCGTTGGACTTCACACGAGGGTTGGAGATCAAAAAATACAAAGTATCGATGATGGTGAAACTCAGATGCACAAATATTAAAATTTCTTACAACACCGTTTCCATTCAGTATCCACATTATTAGGTTCAAGGTGAAGAAAAATTGTGGTGTAGCAATAGAATTGAGTGTGACTACATCTCCTACGAACTCAAGGCGACGAAAATGAAAGTGGAGCATCAACAAGAAGAAGTCGAATCCCTTAGAGAAACCCAAGCACAACTCAGACAACTTATGCAGGCTAACGAGGACTGATGTGGCCAGGAATGTATAACTATTCTCAGGAGGCTCAACAAGAAAACCCAACAAATTCATAAACTGGAAAGGGAGAGGAAAGGATGACAAAACGCCACCCAGACTCAACATACTACCATTCCATTAGTTGGTTCCCACACGTCTTGTGAAGTGGAGCGACCAGTTCATCAACAACCCGCAACAAATATACAAAATGAAATACAAGTCCAAGTGGATACATAACTCAAATTAAATTAGCCAGGTTTCTTAACTATTGTTGTAATTGTCCTTCATAAGCTTAGAATTAATCTGTTGATCATGCTTTTAAGAGTAACTTTTAGGATTATGAGGAATTTATCTCCTCCTCTTTTGGACAAGATGCCTAATATAACTTTGATGTACTCTATGGATGATTTTAACTCTGCTACAACCTTATTTCAATACAAATCTTTACCCATTTTTGTTAAAAAATACATGGAAAATGTATATTATAACAAAATCATGTAAAAATATCATATCATGACTTAACATTAAAATAAAATGCATTTTTCAATATTGTGGAAGCAACACACTAACTCTTATTAGTCCCCGCCAAAAGTGTAGAGGTACTATAGCGATCGATAATTCATTGACTTCACATTAGTTTTTCGTTTGACTAAAAATATTTGCATAATCTCTATTGTTGGAACTAGCGAACTAAAAACATTGATTTGCATATAATAAAAAATACCATATATGTCATGATCTGATTGGATAACAGATTGGAGGTCTTATTTCCAGCTTCGCTATTCCCAATGTTTTATATGTTAGCATATCCAAAGTTTTTGATCATATATGGTCTTTCTGAATTTTTACTATTTTTTTGAAATGTTTGGATATCCAAAGTTTTGAACATAGAGAGTCAGTTTTTTATTAGTTGACTTCATATTAGTTTGTCCTTTGAATAATTTTTTTTTTTTGAATAGCCTCTATTGTTCGAACTACTGTTACTATTTTATTTTATTTTATTGTTATAACATAATATAATATTTGTTTTTTCATATGTAACAGACCTGCCACACTACATTCTTTCTTAAATGTTTACACAACAGTCCTGACATGCTTAAATGTTTACCTAATAGGCCTCACAACCTTAAATGTTTATTTATCAGTCCTGTTACAATACATTTTCCTCCGATTTTTTTTATGCAATGTTATTTGCAGTGAATATGGGAAATATTGTTCTTTAGTGGCATTACTGGTTCACTGGTTGATGCTTGTTCCTTGCTTGTTCATTGATTTCTTGTTTTCCTGTTGCTATTGTTCTTGTTTGCATGTTGGTGTTGTTGCAGTTTGCACGCTTGGGATTTTGAAACCACGATTGGAAGTGGCCTTCTGTCGTTCCCCATTGATGGGTGGGTTTCGGTGTCGTGTTTAACTTCCTATTCGTTGATTGTTGTTTACTGTTTGCAGTTTGCAGGTGAGAAATTTCACTACTGGGGATGCTTGAGTCAAAATCCTCTTGCAGAACATCTTTGTATGTGAGGAGAAAATACGATTTCCTTTTCCTATATGTCACTGTGCTTGTGATGGAGGTGATTTCTATGTTGACCATTGGTGATTAGGAATGAAATGAAGACAACATTACAGTCCTGCTTCTCTGGTCGTAGTAATCACATACAAAGATGGGCTGCAAGAGGATTTTGATCGCTCCTAGTATTGAAAAATACCAACTGTGGAAACTGCAACTTTCTTAATTGTTTGCACAGTGGGAGGCCTTTGGACGGTCCTCACAACCTTAAATGTTTCCCTGATAGGCCTCACAGCCTAAAATGTTTGCTTAACAGTTGTGTTACAATACATTTTCCTCCAATTTTTTTGATACAATATTGTGTGCAGTGAGTTTGACCAATATTTTTCTTCACCGACATTCCTGTTTGGTTGGTTCGTGTTTGCTCCTTGGTTCATTGGATGATGCTTATTGTTGCTTGATTCAACTTTGCAGAGTTGAGGTCCTACAGCTGCAGTTGGGACTTTTGATGCTTGTTCACTGGTTTGTTATTTGCTGCTTGCTCTTGTTTGCTTCAACTTTGCAAGGTTGGGGTCCTGCATCTACAGTTGGACCTGTTAATGTAGTTTGTGGGCCATGGGTTGCGCTTCTGTCCTTCTCCATTTACTGTTGGGTCTCGGTGCTGCAGTTGCATTCCTGCATTGCTTAACAGGCCTGTTGCAATACATTTTCGTCCTTTTTTTTTTCTTCTGCAATGTTGTCTGCAGTGAATATGGGAAATATTTTTCTTTGGCGGCGTTGCTGGTTCACTGGTTGTTGCTTGCTCGTTTCTTGTTTTCCTATTGTTGTTGTTGTTGTTGCAGTTTGCACGCTTGGGATTCTACAACTGGGATTGGAACTACGCTTTTTTCGTTCCCCATTGATGGGTGGGTTTCGTTGCTAGGTTTACGTTCATGTTCGTTCTTTGTTGTTTGTTATTTCCAGTTTGCAAGTGAAATTTTTTAATGTTGGAGATGCTTGAGTCAAAATCCTCTTCCAAAACATGTTTGTATGAGAAGAGAAAATTTGATTTCCTTTTTTATATGTCACTGAGTGTTATGGAGGTGTTCCAATTATGGATGCAGAGTGGAAATCTTGCAAAAATGCAGCTTCCTTAAATGTTTGCACAGTGGGAGGCCTTTGCACGGTCCTCACGGTATTACATGTTTACTTGCCAGGCCTCACAGGCTGAAATGTTTGCTTAACAGGCGTGTTACAATATATTCCTCTAATTTTTTTTACAATCTTGTCTGCAATAAATTTGGACCATATTGTTCTTCACCGACATTCCTGGTTGACTAGTTGATGCTTGCTCATTGGTTCGTTGGATGCTACTTATTGTTGTTTGATTCAACTTTGTAGAGTTGAGGTCCTACAGCTACAGTTAAGCCTCTTCATACTTATTCATTGGTTTCTTCAAAAACACATATCCACTTGAAAATGCAAATTGGAACATGGTTTTACAATTGGGCCACCAAAAAATACTATTAAGATAAAATAATATGAATTTTTTTGCAGTAGATATAAACAACATCTCTTTTGACTTGAACCAGAGTTTGTTGAGCTCCAACTATATTTCATAGCTGAGAATGTTTTTCCAAAAGTTAATGTGTTTCTATGGTTTCATAGTTATGAGACTAAGTGTTGTTGTGTGAGGGATAAAGTTCTTGTCTCCCTTTCCTTTTCCTCTTATAAACATACATGTTTTTTCCTTTTGTTCTTCCCCTTTATTAAGCGTTTCCGGTTCTATACTTGGTCACGTTTCTGTGCTCATGGGTTCCCTAGGTGGCGGGTTCACGTTTTTGTGCTTGCGAGTTCCCGGGGTGGTGGGTTCATGTTTATGTGCTCATGTCCCTCTTTAATACTATGCATATATTACAGGTTGCCATATTTGGGAATATGCTTGCATATGGACATGCTAAATCATGTTATTAGTGACTATTCAACACACATATTAAAAAAGATTGGTTCTATACTTGGTCTCGTTTCTGTCCTCGCCGGTATCCAGAGTGGCAAACTGACAAATTATCATCTACATCTATATATTCACATCACGAGTTTGACTGATCGTTGTTCGTTTGCATACTTAGCCAATTTTATGAATGCAGGTTCGCGGATAGGCGCTATCGAAATCTGGTGCCCCGTGTTCAGGGTATACATCTTGAACCAAAAACTTCGGTGATCTACATTTCGACCCCAGACTCCTCGAACTCGCAAGCCTGACTCTACCTATGATGACTCCATCTGTCTAAACCACCTTTCCATACTTAGTCGAGTCTTCAAAGTTTCAGGGGTTCAGAAAAGTTTAAAATCATTTTTCGCTCCCCTCCATCCCCACCACCTTCTGCCCTTCCCAATGCACATTAATTATTCTTTTACTAGTGACAAACCACCAAACATGTTGAAAAATATTGGCTTTAATAAGTGGAAATCTCGAGGACATCTCCCATTAAAATGCATTAACATGCGAATATTATGGGATATGATGATTTTTTTTGCGTCCATCTTGAATTGGAAAAAAGTGTTGGTTATTTTAGTTTTTTTAAGGCATCATCATAGTAATAGTGCAATATTGTACTACCATGCTTCCATCCACAAACGTGTCATCCAAAAAGGTCTTGAATTCATGTCCCTCTTTAATACTGTGCATATATTACATGTTGTCATATTTGAGAATCTGCTTGGATATTCGAAAAGATTGGCATTAATAAGAAAAAATATCGAGGACATCTGCCATTAAAACGAATTAAACCAAGATTTACGGAAGATTATACTACCATCATCCAACGTTCATTTTAAATACATATTCCCATTTCTCTCTATCATCGAATACTTGGGATTTAAGGTGCCTTCGTTGTAATGTTCCTAGTCATCGACATGTGAGACAACTTAGAGATGCCATTCAGGCCCAGTTGAAAGACAAGGGAATGGTTTTATGTGACGTCATATTTGAGCGAAAAAAACTATGTTGGCCAATAGAAACTCAGACACAAAAAAAATTCAAGCATCTTATGATTGGTATTCTCCCTGTATTCGATGCTTTGGTTGGTTGGAAGGCCTGCCTGAAGATTTGTATGTTGAACTTCTTTGTTTTGTTACTGGAAATTGGAAGGGAATTTCAGGTCACCTACAAAATGCTATGTCGTTGAAGTATATAGCTTCTTCCAACAACACAGATTTGGAAAATGTATCAAATTCTGCAGACCACACAAGAATTTATCTTTCATCAGATGAGTCTCACATATTGTGTCTTGAAAAATGATCTGGAATATTCAGAAATGACACCAAATATTACTCCATTCGAGAATATACTCATAAGGAAATTATAAAATTGGATCGTCACGAATGTGAGAAACTGTATGGGTGGTTGAATCAACATCCTAGAATTACATAAGTTTCTATTTCAAAGTTTGTTTAGAGACTTCTGGGTGTGGTAATAGACTTGACAAAAAGTCAGATTCTTTATCAAAGTTTGTTCACCGTCCTCTGGATTTAGCAACAGACTCCACATACAATCAACTTTCTATCGCTACTGCACATTTTTTTCACTATTCCTATGCATATGATTGCATCTAGGTCAAACAGATTTCCGCTCTATGCAAGAATATTCTCCTCTTACTTGAAGGTGGGTATATAACTAGGGAACGAGGCTCTCAAAAGTTTTTGATCCATGAATTGACATGTAACTGGGAAAATTTAATGGGAATGAATTATGGATTATGGAATTTGCAACACTTTCTGAAGATTACTTTATACTACCACCTTCTGCAAGAAGTTTAACATGTTTAGGTAATGATTTGGTTTCTGAAAATCACCTTTTACTACCATCTTCATGTAATCATTTTGTTTCATTCTATAGAAGAGACCTTAATGTAGTAGGATATTCCAGAGTTGTTTCCACCCAATATCAATCTCCCTATTGTTTCCATTGCTTTGAATGAGGAGAATGCATTTCTTCTGTTGCTATGGATCCACTATTTGAAAAAAAAAAAGGAATTGCTCGATGCTTGAAGTATTTCCTTCTCTAGATCAAATAAATAGCCATGGACTCACTGCAAGAGCCTCTCGATTTGTTCATCAGGATCATAGATCGATAAGGACATAATGCCTTCCTGGTCATAGAGTGCTTCCATCACTAGCTTGCATTTGCATAGGTGCTTTTATTGCTACCTTCTTTCTTTGTCCCGGTGGTGGATCCTTCTATCCCAACCAACATGATGGAAATAAACTATCTCTAGGGAATTTGATCGCTTCCGAGAATGTGAGTTGACTATATATTAATTTCAGTTAACTTAAAAAGGTTTATGTGTGCAACCCAATGTTAGACATAGAAAATACAATTTCTTATTTCTTAAAATATAAAACAATGTATTTTTTTAACACGCGGTTGTTTGGAAAGTTTCAGGCATTGTTTGGGATTCATGTCCTTCAAGGATGTTAATTAATCACACAATTAATATTGCTTGTGCCAATGTAATCGAGTCGTCATCCACTATGGAAATCACATTAACATTGCAATGTCAGGTAATAGATGTCTGGCATGTACCTAATGTCAAGGTCATTATCGCACAGGACACCCAACCTCCAAAGATTTTTGGACTCAAAGCAACATTGTAATTGTCGCGACAAAGCAACTAAAGTCGATGACCTTTGCAGGTCTGAAAATCCTGTAGTCTAAGTGCTTTGATAATGACATCCCTGCTTGTTCACCGCATTACCCCACTACAATCAATAACATTGTTCCCATTGCCACCGCCAGTGTTGATGAATGAAGTCGAAGCTATCTAGAGCCTGGAGTCAACGCCAGTGTGGATTCCTGATGCTGAAACTACCTGGAGCCTGGGATCATGACTTGTTACACTTGACATTAGTATCACTAGTGATCGAAAGTGGATTGTATGTCCAATTTGTTACTACATCTAGAGGTCGCTCAACAATCTTTGACATAGAAGTTGGTTGTCTGTCAAGTCTGTTACAACTTTGTCATAAAAGGTTTTGTAATTTTAGAATGTTGATTAAAACGTGCATATAGTTCCTCATGTTCATGAGGATCCAAATTTATAATTTCCTTCTGAGTGTATTCGAGCATGGAGGAGTATTTGGCGTCACTTCTGAATATTCCAGACCATTTTGTGAGCCGCAATGTCTACCACCCCTATGACGAAAGATATATTCTGATGTGATTTGCAACATTTGATACACTTTCCAAATGTGTGTTGCTGGAAGAAGTTGTGTACTTCAACAAATGAGCAGTTTGTGACTTGGATGTACCTTCCAATTTATAGCAATAAAATAAAGAAATTCAACATACAAATCTTTAGGCAGACCTTTCAACCAAACATATGATCGAATACAGGGAGAATAGTAGTCAAAACATACTTGAATTTTTTTTGTCTCATCTTTTGTTGGCTAACAGGATTTTTTTCCCCCAAAGCTGACGTCACATAAAACCACTCCCTTGTCTTTGAATTGGGCCTGAATCACATCTCTAAGTTGTCTCAGATGTCGATGACCAGGAACATTACAAGGAAGGCACCTTAAACCCCAAGTTTCCGACGATAGAGGGAAATTAACACTTAGCAAAGTATGGAATGTTGAATAAACAACTAATGTAGGGAGGCCATATCTAGAAGAGACAAGCTATTCAAAAAGTTGGGATAGATCTAGCTGGCAGCACCAATGAAGTCCAAGACCCGAAATTGATATTCAACTCATTATTTTTTACCAAGCAAGCATTTGATGATCAAGTTGAAGTCTATAAAAGACTGTCTACAGGCTTGCTTATTGTACATATTTTCTTTTTTGTCGATGACAGCCTCAATTGCAGTCATTATGGAAAATGCATTTAAATCTCAGAGAATATCTGCTGAACTATCTCAAGACAACTATTTTGGGAAACAATCTCAGCTGTATTTTGTAACCTAATTTATCTGAATATAGAATATTTGAGGCTTTTGTTTGGTGTTTTCCAATGTCTGATATTGTTTTTTATTTTATTTTGTACTTTCCTTTTTTGTGTGTGGTTAAACATGCATGATAAGCTTTTCTTTCTTCTGCCCAACACTTCGATTTAAATAAAGGCTACTCTATTCGCTCCTTACATTTTACATGGAAGAATAATTTGGCCATACTTATGTGGCCCCCACCCTATACTTAAGAAAGAAATGGGAGGACACGTCCTTCTTTCATTCTTCGGGCTCCCGTAAATAGAATGAATTAATGACTATTTCAGCAAATCAACTCAGGTGCTAACTTCATGTTCCTGTTCAATATTCTACATATATTACAACTTCTTCTATTTGATAATATTTGTGCATATAAGAAATGTTATGTCATGTGTGTGTGTGTGTGTGTATATATATATATATATATATATATATATTATTTTATTT
>CBVK0100413553.1:0-19553 GCA_900067695.1 Picea abies
TATATATATATATATATACTTCCTTTCAACAGGTACATCTACCTCCCCCCTCTCTTGCACAACCTTTTTAACAGATGAGACAAAGACCGAATACCCTTACTCGACAACAACTGAAGGAAAATTTCAAAATTAGTCCATCACACCGCTCCAAAAGGGTTGTTAAAACCAAAAAGCGCTCTCATGCTTTTGGCAATGCTTTTTGGTTTTTGAATTTTTTTGGATTCCTGCTTTTGCAATGTATCTATTAGCCTTGATTTATTATAAATTTGTAAACTCTTTGTGTTCTTGAAAAAACAATGTATCTATTAGCCCTGATTTATTATAAATTTGTGAATTCTTTGTGTTCTTTAAAAAACAATGTATCTATTAGCCTTGATTTATTATAAATTTGTGAATTCTTTGTACTCTTAAACAAAAATCACTGTTATCCGAAAAAAAAATGGAGATAATTACCACTAGTATCTGAACAAGTTGATGTTTCCATTGGACCCAGAAAGACCAATGCATGGTATTTGTTGGACTGCACATGGATTAGTTCGTTTTCTAAACTTTTGTTGGAGCAGTGTTGTTTGTGACGAGTTTACAGCTTCTGTGCTTGTCACACCAATGTCTTAATTTCTTGTCATGCCACGTCCAATTTGACAGAACTTGGTAACTATGTGCAGACATGGGTATTACACGTGAGGATGTTATTCAAGCAGGTATGGATTCTCAAATCATTGGTTTTGTGCTTACATATTGTTATTCTAGTGGCTACCTATCTTCTTAGATCTCTAACTTTTTATTTCTATAGGCCTTGAAAGAATTAGATGCCAATATTTATTTTATTCTTTAGATACCTCTCTGTCACGACAAATTGCATTGCTCCATTACTCAATATCCTGGACAAAGAGTTCGATGGTGTCTTCCTGATTTATTGTACTTGTTTTCATAATCTAATTTTGTTCAATATGGCTTTAAGTATTTCATTAAGGTCTTAATACATTTATCTAAGTGCTTAATAGAAGAAAACAAGTATGTGTCCCTAAAAATTTTGCATTGTCATCAAAATTAGTCCAAGTGACCAATATAACATAAACTATTGGATGTTATTATGGTTGGTGAACATTTCTTTCCTTGTAAAGACGCATCATTATGTAATCCAGTAGTGTGAAAATATGTCATGCAGTTTAGTCCTCCTTAAAATGGGAACTGAATATGAGATTGGAACTCATAACTAACTTTTGAACTGTGTGTATATATATATATATATATAGACACTCATTTCAAAAGTTAGTTCTGAGTTCCAATCATATATTATATATATACACTCAATGCTTAGATTTTATTAGTCCTTCCGTGAAGGTAGAGACTATATCTTTCGCCTTTCTTTCAAGGTGCATTGACCAAGTATTAGTGGATAAGTCTTGCTATACTAAATGGTGAGTTTTTCACAATTTTGATGTGAAACCTTTTATTATTTCAACTCACTTTTAGGTTTTGTTATTGATTAAAACATTTTGACAGGACTTAATTAACTTGGTGGAAGGCAAATTATTTTAATTATTTTTCAGATATATAAATTAATTTAATTAAAAACTAATTTATGAGTGGTTGTTTTCAAGGTTCATAGTGCACATTCTCTGACTCTGCAGATCCATGCACTCTAGGCATACAAATTAATTTAATGTGATCAATATAGTCGAGCCAAGGATAGATTTTCTACACCCTCCACTTCCACCTGGTAACGTGCATGCAAGGATGGCGCCCGGGTATAGAAGGGCTCCTGAGTGGAGAGAAGCATGCACCCAATCATAATGGTCTCTTCCACTTCATCTTCTCCTGACTTTGTCTTTCTCACTAAGCTCACTTTACATAGAGTGTGTTGGTAGTTGCAGTTCGCCCTATTACCCGGCTTTGGATTTCTCACTAAGCTCTCTTTACATAGTGAGTGTTGGTAGTCGCAGTTCTCCCTATTGTTGATCTCCCCTCGGTCATTGCATTCAAACTTCCACCCTATTTTCGATCTCCCTTGCAGAGTATGTATGCCTGATTTATTTCTATCATGTTGCATTTGATTAAGATTCATTTATACAATGTTACAATTTTATTAACTGTGAGATGGGTGTGGATTTAGATTGTTTATTCATAATCAACAATATTAACATTTTGTTAGGAATTTTGACAAGCAGTGAATTGAAAATCATGTTTATAATGTGTGAACATGTTAATTATGCTACCATCTATTATGTTTGTTGAGAAGGTAGGATTGTAATTAAATTGTCTGTTGTTCATATTTTCAGTGATCTGTCTCTAAGATTAATGAATTAAAAAAGAAAAATACATTTTTTTGATATGCTTCTACCTATCATGTTGACAAAGTGGGTAATGAGTGTTGGGAGGACTGTGACAGAGGGAACTCTAAGATCACATACAATACAAGTTTCATTGAAAATTTTGTTCCATCTACTATTCAATTGCACTGTTAAATTCCAGAATTAAAATTTGTTGGGATTTCATTTATAAAACTGAATTTCAAAAGACAAAATATGTCAATTCTACCAAATACTTAACCATTGTTATTAAGACAACATAGGTAGAATGAAATGGGCATACAATAAAATAGAGGTAGAATGGAATGGGCATACTTGTATTATCTCCTTATCCTATCACAACTACTCTATAGAACTTGTTGGGTTCATCACGGGCCATTTTTTTACTGACTTTCTTGGAGAGATTTGGCATCAGTGATTGAATTTGTCATTCCTATGTTATCTAGATCATGTTATTTAGTTCATCTATAAAACATTGATGAAAGTATGAAGAATTTTACCAAATTCTATCAAATTTCTCTAAAGAATTTGGAAATTTAGTTCAATTTGATCTTAATATATCCAATTTGAATTTGGTCTAGGGTTTACCAATAGTTGATCACATTTTCTGTGAAATTTTTTATAGAAATTCAAAAAAAAATGTACCTTTATATGCTTTGTTACTTATGGATATTGATCTCATCAATATGGATATTGATCGCAGTCGCGAATAAATTGGAATTTACCAAATAGAAGAGTTAGTGGGAGATTGTTTCTATGAAAAGATACAAACGTCGAGCCTTCAATGCAAGGTTCATTGCACCTGAAACATCGTTCCCTCTAACAATTATTTCCTCTACAATTTCCTTGGCAACAACCTGGCCTTCAATGCAAGCTTCATTGCATCTGAAACATCATGCCCTATAACAATTATTTCCTCTGCAATTTTCTTCGCTTATGTTTCTAGCTCCCTATTGCAATGCATCTCTACTACTATACTATCAATTCTGAGAACTCCACAGGATTTAAAATTTGTTACTTTTCAAACCTCAGAACTGAGGCATCACAGAGGAAAGATAATCACCAATATCTCTTGGGAATGAGAATACCTATTGTATCTTCCCTCGTAAGGGTGGGTAGCATTCTGCTCCAAGCTCGAAAGTGGATGCATAATAGGATGTTTCCCATAGAGTTTTCATATGATATCATTTGTCTTAAATGCGACCAGACTTACAAGGCAACTATGAAGACAAACAAGATGGGTATCAAACTTACAAGGATTTTATGCAGACAAGCAAGCCAGGTGTTGGTTCATACATTTAATAACGTGTCAAATTTTAAGGATGTGCATCGATTATAATTGGTGTGGTTATAAAGAAACATATTTAATCAACAATGTGTTAAATTAACCCCAACTTAAACCTGCAAATATCTCAAATATTATTTAGATATAATAGCTATAAAGAACCAACATGAATGAAGAATATTTTATTATTTAACTATATTATTATTAAGTATATGTCTACATTTTTACTATATTACACAATGCTTGCAAAGTTTGATCTTAACAACTTTTTATTACGAATATTCCTTGACTTTTCTACAATGATGTACAAATTGTTCTGTCAAAATTTTGATTTATCTTTTATATATCTAAAATTTATGTTCCCAAATTTTATGTATTATTGTATTAGTGTGATATTTTTTTTTAATATTCCAGGTTTACCATATCAACATAGATAGTGGTGAGTGGTAAGATTATTTTCATTCCAAATTTTACATTGTTAAATGTAGAAAGAGTGGTCATTTGGATCTGTTTTTTATGTGGCATTTTGGATGGTTTTAGTCTACTTCATGTGACACTAGGAATTTTCCCAAATCATTGCTATGGTTGGTAACATTCTAGTCATGTTCACGGATTGACTTGCTTGTAGTGTCAATGATTGCCTTTACTACATACTTATAGTATTATGGTCAAGAATGGTTATGTTCAACATAAGCCCAAAAGTATATTGTGTTAAATTGTTTGAGGCTCTTAAATTTGAGTACAAATAAGTTATAATATAAGTTGGCTTTAGACTAAATGGATAAGTTATAATTTAATTTATTTATCATAGTTTAGACTAAATGGCTCTGAATCGATAGATTCAGGTTGTATAAGAGTAAAAGCTTACTTAATCTAATATAATAATATTTCTCTCAAATTTGTATGATATTAAATAACGATATTTTATGAAATAGATTATGTGTTTATAATGATGTCATCTACGTGTAATTACGCCAAAAGGCGTATACCTATTGAATATGGGCAAAATTAATGATCTTTTAATTATAAAAACTAATCGTATGGCTAGCAATTGAAGATGTTGGCATATTCTTAGTTGTCCTCCTAAATCAATGAATGAGATTTAATGTTCATAACTTTCTTGCATTTTTTAATGCTTATGTTTTATTGTTTACTTTTTCACATTTACTTAATATGATTAATATTTTACTACCATTACCAGTAATTTCCACGTTTACCTAATTAACAAAGATTAATATGTATAAAACACCTCATTTTCAAGTTCAGTTGCTTCAACAAGTTTCGGCGTTCATCAACCACAATGGTTGTGCTAGTGTAATATCAATTATGTATACATATAATATATAAAACTTCAATGAATGATGGAAAGAATTCAATATTGTGATGAGATCCAATATTCATGATGTAAATTGATCTCAAATCAAGGAAAAAAGATTTAAATATTTTCCTTACTTTTATTAAATAATTGATATACAAATTAATAAATAAGTAAATTATGGCATTGGCCAAAAACCTCTATTTCATTATAAATTCATTCACACACTCGATAATAATATTAGTTTTAATGTACTCAAATTATGGGATTGTAGCATAACTAATAGTTGAGTCCTCAACCGCACTAACAGATTCAATTCTACATGTTATTTTGTTTGCTTCTTTTCTAGCTACCACTCAATAAGGTAAGAGTAGGTTGCATGTCCTGTATACTATTCACTCTACAATCAAAGTCACCATGATGGGAGCTTGTATACGAAATAATATATGATGTAGACAATTCCATATCTTAGTTTCTCTTGGAAATGATAGTCGTATTCAAGGAAATTGAGTGATTACATGGATTTTTCATAGCAAGCATGTGAGAAGGAAATATTTCTATCTCATTTACCATCAATATTTACTTTTATCTATCATTTGATGATGTAAAATAAAAGTCTATCTCTCTGACCATATATTAGTAGAGATCAATCTCAATAATACTTGGAGTGTCCATTAATATCACTCACTTCATACTTTTGCATCACCCTACCACCAAACCCATTTACTACATGATTGACATAGGGCACAAGTCCCTGGCGTCGTGCTCTCCTTCTATGTCGAGTTAATAATATGCATCTATGGTGTGTCTAGGATGCATTTACTTGTATCATCAACCTGCATTTTAGACGTGAAGTAAATTGGCCGCAAGTCTTGTGCTACACTACAAATGATATCACCTCAAATAAGTACATGTATCAATCCATCCATCAATATGAAATCTATCCATCCATGAAATAAAAATCAATAGTAAAAGTATCATTTGAAAATTTGTGGCTTCCTACTAGGTCAAAACATTTTGTATCATTTGAAAATTTGTTGTTTCCTACTATGTCAAAACATTTTGTAATGAAATATCCATGCACGACTCACCAATAATGATGCAGGAGCATCTCAAGCGAGCCAGCGCAGAGACAACGAACAGCTAGAAAAGCGCCCAACACAAATTTTGAAATTACCTTGAAGTTATTGCGCAATCTTAAATGAAATAATTAAGAAGGAGCGCACTTGTATAATGTAATCGGACCTTGAGCAATTCTCTCTCGTCCTTAGTAGATAGAAGGCATTTATAGTAGTTAATGCAAGTAGGTAGAATTGAATGTCAGATTAGACAGTTTTAGAGCGCAAGAGGGAAACAGGATATAGACACCTTCATTTGTATATTGTATTATTATGAAGAGCATACAAAGCTTAGAAGCAGAGAGCTGTGTGAAGACACCCATGTACAGAGATTTGAATTAATAAGAGAAATATTTGATTCAAATCCATGGCGTCGTGTTTGTTCTCTGTGTATGTATACTGAGTGTTATGCTCATGGTTATTTACTCTTTCTGTTGTACATTTGATTTTATGCTATGTATGAATGATTTCTTGTTGAATGTTTGAAATCTGAGAGGAAAGGGAAAAGGAATGAGTTTCAATTGTTTCTCGATCTGAGCAAGAGTTCCTGCAAGGAGTGCAGTTGAATTGTCCGCAAGGAGTCCATCAAAAAGGCGTTCAGAAGTTTGTCTTTGAAAGCTCAAGAGAGATAGCATTTGTTCTCATTTCCATAGAAGTGCAATTAGGCACGTGAGCCATGAAAGGAGTGCGCAGGCTAAGTAAAGTATCAGAGTTTCGAATCTAAGTGAAGCATTGAGAGACTGCTGCTGCAGGTGTGCACAGAGTCGAAAGATTTCAACACTTGGAAGTGTTTGAAGGTCTGCCACAAGGAGTGCATGCAAGAGTTTCTAAAAGAATCAAGTCGTGAAAAGGGTCAAAAGGATTTAGACCTTGGAAATATAAAGGAAGGTGTAGCGATGTCGGGCTACAGGAGGACGAGTTCCACGGAGAGAGACACTTTGCTTAGTTTGCACAGAAGTTCACAAGGGAAGGACAGACGGTCGAAATTCTCTGTGGAGAATTTGTGAAGCCTTGTGAGCCATTAGATCTCCCAGAGGAGTAGGGAAGTTACAATGAGTTCTTCGAAAGGTGCAAGCTCAAGAGAGGCAGAGCCATTGATCCAAGTTATCTAGGGGCCATTGGATCACCCATGAAGTTGCCTATCAGGATTTCGTGAGTGGAAGGGTTGAAATTTGGCATTAAAGTTCACGAAATCATGAAGCGCGAAGCCATGGAGGATTGATAGGACAGTGTGGGACCAGAGGAGTCAAGCGAGGTAGACAGGTGGCACGCTATCAACATAGGAGTCAACCGCATTGACCATTTCATATTTTTGTGAGTCGAAGTCTTGAAAGCCTTGCATTAGGACTCATGAAATCATGAAGTGTGAATTCCTGAAACGGTGAGAGGTACAACTTGTGGGGCTGACACAGAGAACCGTGTTGAAGTCTGACACTTCGAGATTTCAGGGTTCGTGGCTGATAAGCCAGAGTAATATTGGAGTTTCAAGATTCGAGGGTCTGAGGAACAAGACACTCGATTGCAGGATTTACAAAAGTGTGAAGTCTATCTTCCCAAAGTATAAGGGGAAATTTCTATAAGTTAGTGTGGGTGCAGATTTCTCGAAAGGGAAATAGAAGAGCCATTGCCGAGAGCTCTTCGGGCCAGTGGTAAAGGAAAGATCCTGTTGACGTGGACCTTTTGACCTGTGGGTTGAGGAGGGGGCGTACGTCATCATTTTTTGGTATCAGAGCACAAAAAGATTCTTTGCTTTTTGTAGCAGAGATAAAGAAAATTCACCATGCTGCCAAGAAGAAGGGACAGACAAACACTCGATCCACCAGAGGATAGGGAAATGCCGAGAAGAAGAGGTAGGCAGATGACTGATCCATCCATGGAAAAAGAAATGCATGATCTACACGCTAGGCTTGAGGACATGGAGACAACACAGAGACACACAGTCAATGCTGGGGATCTAAGTGATTCCAAAAGTGAAATTGAGGCTGAACATGAAGAAAAAGTTGCAGCTGAAGATGCAACAAACGAACATTTGATTAGAGCTATTGCAAGAATGGGTGCAAGAGCGAAAATGGACATTCTAGTTTATGAAGGAAACTTGGATGCAGAGGAGCTTCTAGACTGAATTAGAGCTCTAGACACATACTTTGACTATGAAGATGTCGAAGAGGACAAGAAGGTCAAGTATGTTGTCAAAAGATTGAAGGGACATGCAACATTGTTGTGGGATGAACTATAAGCTGACAGATGTTGCAAAGGCAAGCAGAAGATCAAGATATGGGATAGAATGATCGCGAATATGAAGGAGAAATTCATCCCTAGAGACTACCAGATTACTCTGTTCAAGAGAATGGAGAACCTAAGACAAAAGATGATGACATTGAAAGAATACAATGAAGAATTCTACAAGATGAAAATTAGGGTAGGTCATTAGGAAAGCGATGATGAAAAAGTTTCCAGATACATGAATGGCCTGAGATATGACATTCAGGACGAGATGAGCATGGTAACCATATGAATGGTGGAAGATGCTTATTAGATGGCTCTAAAAGCTGCAGAGAAGCTGAGATGAAAGCAGGGTCAAAGAGGCCGAGGCAAGAGTCAACCCAGAGGCAAATCAGTTGCCCAGGATAAATATTAGAAGCCCAAGGAGGGCTGGAAGAAACCTCAGACTCAAACTGAGAGAGGTGGAACCTCATAGTGAGGGAAATATGCTGAACAAAGAGGGAAAAATACTAAATTGAAAGGAGATTACGCTGACAATAATACTTTTCCTCGTGCCAAAGGTAGAGGAAGAGGAAGAGGTGGAGTAATAAAATGCTTCACATGTGAAAAAAATAGGCACAAGTCTTACAAGTGTCCAGATAAAAAGAAAGAGAGGGGAGAGACTCATATCACCGAAGCACAGAGGTGAGATGTTGAGGCAGAAGGTGATGAAGGCGAAAGATCGCTAATGATGTGAAAAATTCTTTTGACACCAGAGAAGGAGGTGGAGAGTGCGGTCCAAAGAACCAGACTTTTTCAAATTTCTTGCAATACCAAGGATAGGGTATGCAAGGTCATTGTGGATAGTGGTAGCACAGATAATCGTGTTTCTACAGAGATGGTAGAAAATATGGAGCTGGAGACGATTGATCATCCAAGACCATACAGAGTTTCGTGGCTACAAAAAGGACATCAGGTAACTGTCACTAAACAATGTTTAGTTGAATTTAAGATAGGAGGATATAATGATAAGATACTCTGTGATGTTATTCCTATGGATGTTTGTCATCTCTTGTTGGTTAGACCATGGAAATATGACAGGAATGTGATTCATGATGGGAGAATGAACACATACACCCTAGAGAAGAATGGGAGGACTCACATGTTGCTTCCAATTAAGGATAAGGAGGTGAGACCGGAAGTAAGCAACACTGTACTTCTCATGAGTGGGAAGGAACTTCTTACAGAAGTCAAGAATAAGGAAGAACCGCAGTTCATTGTGGTCAGGAAACCAAAGATTGTTTTGACCAACACAAGAGTAGATGATTTACCAGAAGAGGTTCAGGAACTGTTGGAAGAGTTCACTAACATAGTAGTGGACGAACTACCTTGTTTGTTGCCACCGATCAGAAGTGTAAGTCATCATATTGATCTCATACCAGGAGCCTATTTCCCAAACAAAGCTGCGTATAGATTGACGTTGCAAGAGAATGAAGAGGTCAAAAGGCAAGTCCAGGATTTGTTGGACAAAGGTTTGGTCAGGGAAATCTTGAGTCCATGTGTTGTTCCAATAGTACTCAGTCTGAAGAAAGATGGAGGCTAGAAGATGTGTATTGACTCAAGGGTGATCAACAAGATAACCATTAGGTATAGATTTCCATTGCCAAGGATGGATGATCTGATGGATTGCTTGAGTGGAGAAAAATAATTTTCAAAGATTGATTTGAAAAGTGATTATCACCAGATCTGCATGAGAGAAGGTGATGAGTGGAAGACAACATTCAAAACCAACAAAGGGTTGTATGAATGTCTTGTTATGCCATTTGTCTTAACATATGCACCGAGTACCTTCATGAGGTTGATGAACGAAGTCCTGGGGGAGTTCATCGAAAAATTTGTTATCGTATATCTGGATGACATACTGGTTTTCAGTAGAATGGTGGCAGAGCATCTGAAACATTTGGCCACAATGATGCAGAGGTTACAACAGGAGAAGTTGTTGATAAACATGAAGAAATCCTCATTCATGAAGACAGAGCTCATTTACTTCGGATTTTTTATTTCTGCAGATGAGTTGAGGATGGACCCAAATAAGGTGGAGGTAATTAAGAATTGGCCATCACTAAAGAATATTTTTGAGGTGAGAAGTTTTCACGGATTGGCTAGTTTCTACCAAAAATTCATCAGGAATTTTAGTGGAATTAGTGCACCAATGATGGACACAGTGAAGAAAAGACACAAGTCTTTTCACTGGACAGAAGAAGCTAAAAAGAGTTTTAATCTATTGAAGAGGAAGATCACAGAACAACTAGTTTTGGTGTTGCCGGATTTCCAAAAGGTATTTCAAGTGAAATGCGATGCAAGTGGATTTGCAATAGGGGCAGTCTTGAGTCAGGAAGACAGGCCAATAGCATACTTCATCGAGAAGATGAATGAAGAAAAAGTGAAATACTCCACTTATGACAAGGAGTTCTATGCTATCATACAGGCATTGAAGAAATGGAGACATTACTTAATACCGAAGGAGTTTGTCTTATACAGTGACAATCATGCATTGCAATTTGTGACTCAACAGGAAAAGTTGAATAAGAGACATGTAAAATGGGTTGAGTATATGCAAAATTTCACTTTTTTGATTAAACATATTTTTGGTACTGCTAACAAAGTTGCTGACGCTTTGAGTAGGAAGTGTTTGCTATTTCAGGAATTCAAAGTCAAAATGTTGGGTCTTGATGATCTCAAGAACATGTACGCAGATGATCAGAATTTTAAGGAGGTGTATGAAGCACTTGAGAATCCAATTCTCGAGGATAGAAGCCAATGGGTAGAATACAAGATCCAGGAAGGATTATTGTTTAAAGGTAATCACCTGTGTATTCCAAAATGCTCCATGAGGGGGAATTTTCTAAAGGAGAAACACAACGGAGGATTGGCAGAGCACTTTGGTCACGACAAGATGTTCATAAAATTGAATGAGTCATATTTTTGGCCAGGAATGTGAGCAAACGTCAAAAGATTCGTGGATATATGCAGAATTTGCCAACATTCAAAGGGAAGGAAGCAAAATGCAGGGTTTTATCAACCATTGCCCATACCTGAAAGGCCATGAGATGCAATCAACATGGATTTCATATTGGGGTTTCCAAGAACAAAAAGAGGATTTGACTCAATGTTTGTGGTGGTGGATATATTTTCCAAGATGGCACACTTCACTCCATGTCAGAAGACCAGTGATGCAACTCACATTGTGAATCTGTTTTTCAAGGAAGTCATTCGAATTCACGGCTTACCAAGGAGCATAGTTTTGGATCGAGACACCAAGTTCATAGGGCACTTTTGGAGGACCTTATGGAAGAATATGGGAACTAACTTGTCATTTAGTTTGGCTTATCATCCCCAGACGGATGGACAGACTGAGGTGGTAAACAAAAGTTTGGGAGAGTTATTGAGAAGCGTGGTGACAGAACACCACAGCCAGTGGGACAACATATTACCATAGGTGAAATTTGCTTATAATGACTCAGTTAACAGAAACACGGGGTAGAGTCCATTTCATATTGTCTATGGCATGCATCCAAGAGGAATTTATGAGTTAAGGGAGTCAGAACAAAATGCAACTAGGAGCGCTAGTGCAGAAGATTTCGCAGAGGCAATGAAGGAACTTCACAGCCAAGTGAAGGAGCGATTACAGAATTCAAGCTAGGAATATAAGCACAGAGTAGATCAACAGAGGAGACAACTTCAATTTGAGGTTGGTGATTTGATTTTGGCACATTTTAGAAAGGAAAGGTTCCTGAGGGGAACATATAATAAGCTGAAGATGAAGAAAATAGGACCATGTAGGGTCTTGAAGAAATTTTGGGTGAATGCTTATGAGATTGAATTACCCGATGGGATCAGAATTTCTTCGATATTCAACATCTCAGATTTGTACCCATATAAGGCTGAGGAAGCAGGGACAGGAAATGAGCAACCAGAGGTCCAATGGACAAAATAGATGCCAGTTGCAGAAAAGTCGTAGATGGAGTGCATACTGGACAAAAGGGTCAGCAAGAAGACTAGGTGGAAGCAATATTTTGAGTATTTGGTCAAGTGGAAGGGCCATCCAGTTGAAGATGTCAGCTGGGAGAAAAAAGCAGAGATCCATAAGCATGGACACACAGTGCTTGAGCTCATGGACAGAAGCCCATGAAAAGTTTCAAGTCAGGGAGTATGATGCAAGAACATCTCAAGCGAGCGAGTGCGGAGACAACAGACAACTAGAAAAGCACCCAGCACAAATTTTGAAATTACCTTGAAGTTATTGCGCAATCTTAAATGAAATAATTAAGAAGGAGCACACTTGTATAATGTTATCAGACCTTGAGTGATTCTCTCTCATCCTTAGTAGATAGAAGGCATTTATAGTAGTTAATGCAAGTAGGTAGAATTGAATGTCAGATTAGACAGTTTTAGAGCGTAAGAGGGAAACAGGATATAGACACCCTCATTTGTATATTGTATTATTATGAAGAGCATACAGAGCTGAGAAGCAGAGAGATGTGTGAAGACACCCATGTACAAAGATTTGAATTAATAACAGAAAGCTTTGATTCAAATCCATGGTGTCGTGTTTGTTCTCTGTGTATGTATACTGAGTGTTATGCTCATGGTTATTTACTCTTTCTGCTGTACATTTTCTTTTATGCTATGTATGAATGATTTCTTGTTGAATGTTTCAAATCTGAGAGGAAAGGGAAAAGGAATGAGTTTCAATTGTTTCTCTATCTGAGCAAGAGTTCCTACAAGGAGTGCAGTTGAATTGTCTGCAAGGAGTGCGACGAGAAGGTGTTTAGAAGTTTGTCTCTGAAAGCTTAGGAGAGATAGCCTTTGTTCTCATTTCCATAGAAGTGTAGTTAGGCAAAGGAGCCATGCAAGGAGTGCGCAGGCTATGTAAAGTCTCAAAGTTTCGAATTTGAGTGAAGCATTGAGAGACTACTGCTGCAGGTGTGCGCAGAGTCGAAGGATTTCAACACTTGGAAGTGTTTGAAGGTCTGCCGCAAGGAGTGCGTGCAAGAGTTTTCGAAAGACTCAAGTCATGAAAAGGGTCAAAAGGATTTAGACCTTGGAAATCTGAAGGAAGGTGTATCGATGTCGGGCCGCAGGAGGACGAGTTCCGTGGAGAGAGACACTTTGCTTAGTTTGTGAAAAAGTTCACAAGGGAAGTACGGATGGTCGAAATTCTCTGTGGAGAATCCGTGAAGCCTTGTGAGCTGTTAGATCTCCCGGAGGAGCAGGGAAGTTACAACAAGTGCTTCAAAAGGTGCAAGCTCAGGAGAGGCAGAGCCATTGATCCAAGTTAGCCAGGGGCTGTTGGATCACCCATGAAGTCACCTATCGGGATTTTGTGAGTGGAAGGGTCGAAATTTGGCATTAAAGTTCACGAAATCATGAAGCGCGAAGATGTGGAGGATTGATAGGAAGGTGTGGGACCAGAGGAGTCAAGCAAGGCAAGCAGGTGGTGCGCTATCAACGTAGGAGTCAACCGCGTTGACCATTTCGGAGTTTCGCGATTCGAAGTCCTGAAAGCCTTGCATCAGGACTCACGAACTCACGAAGTGCGAATTCTTGAAATGACGAGAGGTATAAGTTGTGGGGCTGATGCCAAGAACCGTGTTGGAGTCTAACACTTTGGGATTTAAGGGAATATAGCATTGATATTTCGGGGTTCGTGGTAGAGTTGTATGTTATCGCAACTCGCGAACTCACGAAAGTCGATAAGCCGGAGGAATATTGAAGTTTCGTAGTTTCGGGATTCGGGGGTCTGAGTAACAAGACACTCGACTACAGGATTTGCGAAAGTGTGAAGTCCAACCTCCCAAAGTATAAGGGGGAATTTCTCGAAGTTAGTGTGGGTGAAGATTTCCCAAAAGGGAAATAGAAGAGCCATTGCTGAAAGCTCTTTGGGCCAGTGGTAAAGGAAAGATCCTATTGACATGGACCTTCATACCTGTGGGTTGAGGAGGGGGAATACGTCATCAAATCATCACAAATGAATGACATGGTCAGTCATTTTTATAGTGTGACCTATGTAAATGCAACCTTTCTGAGTGACTATTTAATCAAGTGATGTTGATGCATGTGTATCTTCTCCTCTACATAAATATCTTTACCCACATATAATTTCCAGCACTGTCGTTGTGAAAACTAGCCAGGGACTAGTTTATTTGCATCTATATCCCTTCTTTATATATATATACACTATTGGATGTTTATATTTTGTATATATGTTACTTAGTGTTTAGTTCTATTTTGTATTATGACTATAGGTTGCTCATTTTCTCAAGTATGACTCAACATATGGAAAATTTGAAGCCCATGTGGATGGTGTATTTAAAGCTCAAGGAGATGGTCACAAATTCATGAAGGTGGATGGGAAACAAATCTCTGTTTTTTCTAAGAAAGACCCCTCGTAGTTGCCATTGCAAGACCTCGGCGTCGACCTTGTTATCGAGGTAAGGGCTCTCAAACGGTTTGTTATAAAGATCACTATTTATATATTTTTTGTTTTATTTTTTATATTTTTAATTTATTTGTTTTCTTTTATTATTAAGATGAGAGAGATTTTTTTACTTATGTGTTTATTTTTATAAATTAATAAATTTTAAAGAATAATATGAATAAATAAAAAAAAATATAATAAAACATGTTTTTTTTTATGTTTTAATTCGTTGATATTATAAAGATTTTTTTTTTTTTTCTTATGATGTTTTAAGTCTTATTCAATGTTCAATTTTGGTGAAATTGATCATAATATTGATTTTTTTTTGCAAATTCATGAGCTAATTCATTAATAATACAGTAAAAGTACAATCAAGAGAATAGAGGTACATTGAAAAATGAACGTCAAAGAGAAAGATGTAGATTTCTAAGTCTAGGTTTGGTTGTACAAGGAAAACAGGAAGTCAAAAACTAGGAAAAAAACAGACCTACCCATGGAGGAAAACAAGACGCATAAAACAACAACATCTCTTGGTAGAGTGTAATTCAGGATAAACAAAACTATAATTGAGTCAAACATAGGAAACCTGACAAAAGACCAAAGCGATAGAATTAAGGAGGAAGTCCATCGGGGGGGGGGAGATTTATTTGATCACTGGACATCCTGCAAAGTCGTTGTCTCCATCGTTGGAGGAGCTGGAGTTTTCCTCCCTAGATAGAGGTCATGTGCTCTTGAGGAAGGAGGACAGGGAAGGCAGGTCATTGCTATGGAATTTTCGTATGGGGGGAGAAATTAGGGCATCACTCATTTGAGCTACATGTTTGGCCAAATGAGTTTATATTATCTTATTGCAGGTGAGGCCCGAAGGCATCATCTACTTCTAGGTGATCTATGAAGGCACCAGGTTGTCTTGATGGCCATCCAAAGGAAACACTTGGGCACCAGGAGACTGGGGTGATTCAGAGGGACTTGGAATGAAGACACCTATAATACTGAAGAGGACACAAGCCAACAAATTATTCATCATCCATTAGATTTTGTAGCACCTTTGTGTGCGTTGGGTTACCAGATGGTAGTTGGTCATCTCGTCCTCCTAGTCATCCAACAGTTTCCTAATGGAGCGCAGGAAAAAATGCTCATAACCTTCCTAATTGATGGTAATTGGATGAGAGTGTGAAACTGTCGCTCGACCTCCTAGTCCCCCTCTCCCTATGTTTGTGCACATTCATCTAGCCATAGTGAGAGTCTGATGCACTGTTTGTGTGTTGATGTAGGGATAGACCGAGAGCAGGAGAAGACCAAAAACAAAAATTAATAGAAGGTTGTCAAGAGAGCTATAACCACTTGAATAAGGCCAGTCGAGCAGCAGTAGGAGTGAGAGCCAAAGGATGAGCATTATGAGTGAGAAGTGGAGGTTACTTCGGATGGTAAGGGTGGAGTTCTGGGAATTCAGTGCCCACATCATGTGAATGTCCACTCATGACGCCATATTACTGAGGCATAACTGGAACTGAATAGGAGAGGCTCAGGAAGTTAAATTCCAGAGCCTCGAGTTGACCCCAAAATTAAATTGCATGGAGTGTGGAGGGGGTGGGATCTAGGTGTTCCTCGAGTCTTGTGTTGGAGGTGATGCTGGTGGGATCCAGGTGAAAAGTACTATCATCCACATCAAGGGTAGGAGAGTCTCTTAGACCAAGTCTAATATAGTCCTTATTAAGAGAGTGCAATGAAAGATCTTCAAAAGCCCAGTTCTGGAGAACTTGATTTTCAGTAATGCCCACATTAACGATCTTGTTTGCAAGGGAGTTGGATTTGCATCTGACGTGTTGGAAACTGATGGACTCCAAGTGAGCCAGAATAAGATCAAGCCTTTCAAGTTGTTGATCTAGTCTCCAACTAGGCGAAACTTTGGCTCTCTTAGATCCATTTTGAAGATGGATGGATAAGGAGGTGATAAGTTGAGAGTCACCTTCAATAATGAGTGGGAAGAGAGATTATTGAGCTTCTATTTGAAGACCATTGATTAAGTCTGATAGTTCTGTTGCATTATTGTTTTCATGATTGATGGATCCATATAATATACAAAGGATAGTGCCAAAGTTATTTCTAAAGGCTCCACCAAAGCCAACAGGTCCAGGGTTACCTTTGGAAGCACCATCGAAGTTGAGTTTGAAGAATTCAGGAGGGGCACATCTCTATATATCTAAATTGGAGGGGGGAAAGGGATGTTGAGCCATAAGCCCCAAATGAGAAGCTGATTAGATGCCCCAGTGAAGTAATATGGGAGCTTCATTCGGGGTCACCTTGAAATCTTGTTCTATCCAAGGGTGGAGAAGAGTCATTTACAGAAGTTATTTTCTGCAAGTCATCTAGAGGAAGTCTTCAAAGGAGGAGGTGTCATAAAAAATCAGTTGGTTTCATTCCTTCCAGATATTCCAAATGATAAATCTTGTGATGAGTTTCCAAAGACGATTGAGAATAGGACTGTTAAAAGGATTTTCCACCCAAGTTTGGAGAGTTTGATCTATGTCACCATGAACTCAATTGGATCTTCTACATAATATAGCGATGTTATCCCAAAGTCGACTAGATACAAGGTAGCTATATATAAGGTAATCAATAGTTTCCTCATGGTTGTGGAAGAGGGAGAAGAGAGAAGGACCAAAAAATCCTTTCTTCAGGATGTTATCCCAAGTTAATATTTGTTTGTGGAGAGTTGTTCAAATGAAGATTGTTATCTTGAGCCAGTTTCTGAGATTCCATAAATTTATCCAATGAGGATCGACTGGTTTTGGTGTGGTGGGAAGGAGGAGGTGGTAGGATTCTTTGACTTTGTAGGTTCCTTGTGAGTGGTACCCCCATCTGAGTTTGTCAAGGTCCTAGATGATGCAAATTTTGTTCTTATTCAAATCCTTCTTGATGCTTCTACTTGTTTCATCTAGAGGATAAGGGCGCAGGTTCTAAAGGGATTTTTAGTGTCTGGAATATTATTTATCCTCTGCTTGCAAAAGATCCCCTACTTTTGTATCTCCTGGGGGGCAATGAGAGAATTGGGGAGGTAGGTTGCGAGATTTTCATAGACTTTTAAATTCTTTCCACGAGTCAGCCTAAAAGTTGGTGTACATTGTAGATCTCCCAAAAGCTATGATGTTGGATGAGGTCACATTGCAGCTTCATTGAATTCCAAATGAGAGAGCCTTGAGTGTTCTAGGTGAAATGAATTAGATTATGAGGATACCCGTCAACTACATATTTCATGTTCTAGAAGTGTGCCCATGTGTTGGAATTGTTTGAAACCCAATTCCACCATGTTTTTGCACTGATAATTTCATTTCTTTTTGAAGGATCCCTTAGTCCCAGACCTCCCATAGATTGGTAGGCAGACCTTGTCCCATTTGACCAGATCCCATTTCAGGTATTGTTGTCTCCCCCCTAGAGGAAGGTGCATTGAATTTTACTTATATCTTTTAGGACCCATTTGGGGGCAACAAGCACTGAGAAGAGATATAAAGGCATATTTTGGAGTACAACCTTGATACAAAGATGCCCTGATAGGTCCAGGGAGAGAGCTTATGAGTAAAATTATCAATGAATTCCTTTGAGGAGGAGTGTTTTAGGGCCGATTTGATCAAGAGGGAACCCAAGTATTTTGAAGGGAAGGAAGAGATGGTAAAGCCTAGAATTCTGGCAATATTCCTTTGGGTAGTAAAGGGGATGTTAAAGAAAAAGATGTGGGATTTGTCAAGGTTAAAAGAGGCTCAGGAGGCTTTGGAGAAAGTGTTTATAATGGTAAGAAGGGACCTTACTTCTTATACAGAGGGATGTGCCATAAGAAAGTTGTTGTCAACAAATTGTTGGTGGGTCAAGGGTGGATTATTATGAAGAATAAGACCCTTGAGAGAGCCCGTGGAGTGAGCATTATTGAGCATGTGACCAAGGCCTTCGACCATGGGGATGAAGATAAAAGGGGAGAGAGGTTCCCCTTGACGAATGCCTCGGGAGGGAGAAAAGGTATTGGAGGGAAAATTGTTGACCAAGACAAAGAAGAAGGCAGAGGACAGAAGAGAGTGAATCTAGCACACCCATTCTAGGTTGAAACCAAAAGCTAAGAGAGTATTTTCACTGTACTTCTAGCTAAGGCGATCGAAATATTTGGAAAGGTCCAACCTAAGAAACATCCTAGGTCTTTTGGTTTTTTTTAGGGAATGGATGACTCCATGCGCTAGAATGATGCCATCCATAATTTGTCTACCTTTCACATAACCCATTTGTTCAAGAGATATGAGAAGAGGGAGAAGAGGTTTTAAGCTATTGGAAATAAATTTTGTGATGATCTTATAAATGACATTGCAGAGGGAAATGGGATGATGCTTACTTGGAGTAGGAGCATTTTCTTCATTTTGTACATGCTCATTTTCCTCTAGAAGTTATCTAGATTAAAAGTTTATAAATGGTTAGGAAAGCCTCGTTTTGGCTTCCATTCCTCATTTTAAATCTAAAAGGAAGCAGAGGGAAATGGGATGATGCTTACTTGGAGTAGGAGCGTTTTCTTCATTTTGTACATGCTCATTTTCCTCTAGAAGTTATCTAGATTCAAAGTTTATAAATGGTTAGGAAAGTCTCGTTTTGGCTTCCATTCCTCATTTTAAATCTAAAAGGAAACAATTTCATGCTATGCTTACACTCTTATTCCATTTCAAAGAAAATATTCAAACTTTCTTCATTTAATCAACAATTAAGTTACAACTATGAACCCACAAAATAAAAGTTACAAGGAGTTCTAATTAGTAGTTCTAAAATTTCATAGCTAACTACAACTACAATATATATATATATATAT
>CBVK0100413554.1:0-19550 GCA_900067695.1 Picea abies
GACTTCAAGTCACAATAGGTCGAACATGACCAAGGATCCTCAAAACTTGGTCAAGGGCCAACAGGCCCCCAACATTCTCTTGTGACATCCCGAATCACTCTGTTCTGGGTAGTTCTGCTTCAAAAGCCTCAAGCTTGGCTCAAGCTGCTTGGACTTGTTGTTGTGCCACAACCTCTTGTTCAGCGAACTCTTGGATGACTACTTCATTGACAGGTCCCTCTAGGCATTGTTCAGCTGCAGTGACAACCTGCTCCAGTTCTATTCCTCGGCCTTTGACTTCTGTAAAAAGTTGGTAAGCCTTATCTTGTACAGGTTGGAGCCTCTGAGTTACTTCCATAACTCTACTATGGATAGTGTGGATCTGTTGTTGGGCGGTGCGCTGCTCCTGTGATCGTTTCATTCTTTCCACAACTGACAGGGGCTTTAACTGCGCCTGTATTGTCTCTGCTTTTTGTTTCGCTTCCTGGAGCTGTGACTCCAGTGCCTGTAATTATGAGTTCTCAGTGAGTTGCTCATACGTCTGGGCATTGCGATTACTCAGTTTCTTGCATTCCATGTCAAGGGCCTTTATCCTTTCAACTGCACTTCGGGCGATTGCTTCTCTTTGATCTCTTACATCCTGCGAAGTCTCGGGCACTATGCGGAGATCTAAGTCTGCTATGCGTTGTTGTAGTTGTTGGATAGCTTCTGCGAGCTGCTCTGCTTGATGCGTGACTTGGTCCTCTGCCTTTATTTCTAAGACTGTCACAGAGCGAAGTACTCTACTGACCGCTTCTTTCACTTCGAGTTGCTCCACGAGCAACTGTTATTTTCCTTGTTGCATCTGTGCTTTTTCTTCGTCGAACTTCGTTTGGAGAGAAATATTTTCCTGTTCTGCAGCACTGCGTTGTTCTACAAGTATGCCTTGCACTTGCTTCAAGGTCTGGGTGGCTCATTCTATTTCTTCTTGTGCCCGTCGAAGGCGAGCTTCGACTATATCAGCTAGTCGGTGGAGTTGGGCTAGCTCATCTCCCAACTCTTGTTCTCCGGAAGGTAGGGGCGCAGTGGATACTACGCGACTGGACTGAAGGGCCTGTTGTACCCCTTGAAGTTCGACTTTAATTCTATCATACATTTCTCCCTTCTTGGCTTCTTGTTTCTCTGATATTTCCAGTGAAGCATCGTTCAAGGCTGCTATGATGAAGTCAAAATAATCAGAGGTGAGGACAGTCTGCATCTTGGTCATGGAGGCTTTCGATTTCTTTTGGGAAGAAGGTTTCGGGGGAGAAACCTCGAAACCTTCTTCTTTTCTAGGGAATCAACCTCGTCTCTAGGTGGTGTTACTTCACCTGGCTTCTGTTTAGTTTCTACTTCGTCATCATCCCCTCGGTCAGGTGACACTGAAGCAGTCTTTCTTGAGGCGCTGCTTAAATCTTGGACCTCTTTAGTCTTCTTTGTTCTAGGTATGTTCTGTTCTTTATGAATGTCCTCTGGGATGTGAAGATTAGATATCTCTGCAGGGTTGGCAGGGATAAGGAGGTCCACTGATCATTCCTTAATGATCTCCTTGAGGTCTTCTTCTGTAAGTTTATAATATGATTGGAGATGTTCTTTATGTTCATTTTCTCGCGCTATACTGTAGATGAAGTGTCGATCTACACTAAACTTCATCAGGGGTCAGAATATCTATAAGGTGTTCGGAGTCATGCGAGGCTTAGCTTCGATGGCCCTCTTTAGTTGGAGGTAATATGTATGAAACATAGCATTTGACTTCCACTATTTGTTCATATCACTTGAATACCAAAGGGTAGCGAACTTCGCAACAAGCGGTTCAAACGACTCTATATTCGAGAAGGTTGCACCTCTTGGCATCTCCCAGGAAACAAAGGCAATGAGGATCAGAAGCTAGCTGAAATGAAATTCATAACCCTGATCCTGTGCTTCTCGGCAGTCTAGTTCCAACTGATTAACTAGGTACTTCGCCCAGTTCATCTGTAGGCCTTCCGCGCACTTCCCTGCGAGGTCAACGACAAAGCCGATGACCTGTGTAGGTTGTTTTTTCCTTACTAACTTTCCGACTATCAGTTGGTATGCTAGGCGCACTACGCCACTTTGGATGGAAGCTACCTTGTAGCCTCATGTCCCTTTATCAACATCGATGTATGTATCCTTGATCTTCTATGATAGTGCGCAATCTGTGGATTTTCTTGGATAAAACTCCTGTGGGTTGGGTCCCTGCATACTCAGTCCTGTGATCATGTGGATCAACGTTGGGTCGACTATAATACAATGGTCTAGCCATATGTAGCTGCCATGGTAACATGACAGTAACATCTTGACACATGCATTGAATTCCTGGTGTCTACCGAAGTGTGGGATCTTCATGACATTCAACAGGGTGGATTGTGTGAGGTTCATCATCCATGACTGGGGAATTATCTTTGAATTCTTCCCCTTCGTCTTGGTTAGGTATTTGTACGGGGCGAGCATACCGTAGATCTTGCGATCTCTAAAGTTGAAGTCGTTGAACTTCAACGCTGCGATCTTGTCCTGCTGCGCTCAAACTGCGCGTATCCCTTTCGGGAGGTACGCAGTAACTATGGTGTACTCAAAATATGTTGGCACACTATCATGATTTACCGCGCTAGCCAGAGATGGGATATAGTTGGAAAATATGGTCAGAATCATCTGCGCATTTGCTAGGTCATCTTTGTGCTTGGTTCTCTTTTTCGCTGATGGTTGGGATGGCCCGGCTCTGCGAGTAGTCGACGAAGAGGCTTGCACTATTCTCGTCGATGAAGATTGTACACCTGCAGACATCGAAATTACTCTTTCATTCATGAGGTCGATGAGAACTTCTTTGACAACTTCCTCTGCAGTGATGAACTCGTTCGACATACAAGCTCGGGGTTGGAAATCTCGGGTTCAAGGAGTAACTTAGACACTGCAATGGGGTATAGGGAAATAACGCAATGATCATTGTGCAAAATCAATGAGTATGTGGGCTCAAATTCATGGTTAGCAAAAGTGTTCTCAGTGCAAGGCGCGACAGGATAAATAGATAACTTGGTAAAAAATCCCTTGCAACGGGCGAGAAGCCTTCATTAACTCTATTTTGTCCATTACGGTGTGGTCCAATGGTCTGGTGGTGAACCATAAATTCCTTTCTACCCGTTCGGGGGGGGGTCAGCCTAATGGTTATACTGTTCCCAACGACTATATTTCTTCACCCTGGCGAAGTGCCATGTGACATTGTTCTATTATCCCGACGAAGTTCCAATTTTGTAAATTTTCCTTCTACGAGGTTCCCTTTGGGACCTTCTATAACTTGTCGATCTTAGCTCTCTTCTTACTTAGCTTTCTGGTCTTATTTCCAGTGAGCTTCGTCTTGGTATTCCTTTTTCCATTCTGATTCTTATCTTCTTTTGGCATAGTTACTTCGCACTGTTGAGATTCTTTCCTAAGATTCAAGGGTAATACTTATTCTTTATCTGGAGTAGGTACTTCAGTCTTCTGTGGGTCCTCTAATGTTATTGAAACGTCGACATCCAAGTCTATGGTGTTAAATAACTTTGATATGTTCTTATGTTCTTCAATCAAGTGTGTGATCCTTCTAGTCATGAAATCTTTTAACTTTTTCTTCTTCTTCTTTAAAACTTCTTCTTCCTTCCTTCTGGCCTGATCTCTTTCAATCCAAGGCTTTCCTAGTAACATAGAAAATGGTGCACTGTTCTCAATAAACTTAACAATCTCGAAATCCTCCTCTGTCGAAGTTCCATTGGCATTCATAGATATCTGGGCGAGCTTTCCACATAAGTTTATCAATTTTCCTCTGAATAATCCTATTCCTCCCAGTGAAGGAATCATAACAGGATTTCCTAGAATTTCCCAAGTTATTTCTGTCATAATATTCACCTGTGTTTCGTCATTCAGAACACAGTTGATGTCGAAGTCTCCTATTCTTTCTTTAATGCATTCTTTTTCTTTGAAGATCTCTGATAAGATGACATGTCGGTGATCATTCATGGTTTCTTTCATCTGTAGCAATACTTTCTCTGATTCTTTCTGGGGTTCTACCATAATCTTAGCTTCTGGATCCGCCTTAGGGTTTTCTTGTCTCATATTCATTCCTTCAAGCTTAACAATCATTCTAGGGCAATCCAATACTTCATGGTCCATAACTTTGCAACAAAGACAACTAGATCCTCTGCCAGGGAATTCCTTAGCAAGATGTCCCGGTCTTCTGCAACTGTAATAGAGGGTTAATCCTCTTTTTCTTTTAAATGATCCCCAACTCTTCCTTTACTGCGCGTTAGGATCATAGTAGCTAACCTGCAAAAAATTCTTTCTAGGCTCCTGCATCCATTTGTTAGTCCAAACATTCTTTCTATGCATAGGTATAACATATCTTTCACTATTCTTATCAGATCTACTCATATCAAACCTTCTTTCTTCCAGTTGTACCCTAGTTTTCAAGATAGGACAAAATCTATCAATCATACCTAGATCCATACTTTAGAAACAAAAATTTCCACTTATCTTACTTCTACAGAGCACAAAGCTTTCAAATCTAAAACTTTTCACTATTCTTACCTTTATCAAGTACAGGTCTTGCAGATCTTACCTCTTTTCTTGGCACATAGCTTCACAGGTCAAGTAGAATGTTGTGCACTAGGGAAACAAATCTACACACAGAGCTTTCACAGTTTTAGGTTGAATCTTTGTACAAAGCTTCTTCTTCCTCAGTTCCCAACAATCATAGTTTCAGGTCTCGACAACATAACCATTTGTTGGCACAGGGGTAGACCCAGGGTTCAACGTTACAACAACGCACCAACAAAACCCTAAATACTGGCCCTTTCAGCAACACCTACGAAGCAGATGAAGTCTCACCCGAGGTAAGGCAGGGGTGGTTGCAGAAATCAGATGTCTGCAACCTTAGCTAGGACACATATCTATGATTATAATACTTAACAGAGCACTTAGCACCGACAATTCATCAATACTTAACCACTATCCACTCTGCAGATAAAACAGAGCATCACAACATTCATTCAGATCTAACATATCTAAGCACTTAACATAAAGAGAGAGATTAGATCGAGCAGATTCAAGCACTAAGAATATTCAAAGAGGTCATATCTAGCATTCATATACATCATTAAGCACAAAGCATCCACAGATTCATCTATCTATATCAAAGCACTAAGCAAATAAACACATGAACACATCACACAGAGCATAGCAACACAACATGTACATGGTTCACCCCCACCCTGGGGCTACATCCACCAACTCTTTTTCTTTATTATATTCAATCATTCATCTACATGCACAGAGCCACAAAAATCTACTTCACATAGGACATGAGATCTACGCACACCTCTCCAGATCCTCCTTCCTCTAGCTAGGTCTAGCACAAAGCCTTCCCACAGTCTGTTACAACCACTTGCACTTAGCTCTACAAGTCTCACATAGTATGCACAAAGCCTTTACAATCACTAGCACTTAGCTTATCAGCCTCTTCTTACATCGCCTAGCTACTTCTTTATACTTTACAAAATAGGCCTAAACATGGGTAAACCCATGGGCCGACATTCCCATACCCGTTACATAATCCCAAATCCCAAAAATCCCTAAAAAAGGGGCCGAGATCCCGCGATCTTTGCTTCGTCTTGCGCTTCGCCTTCGACAACCTGTTGAAGTCCCAAAAATAGGTCGAACATGACCAAGGATCCTCAAAACTTGGTCAAGGGCCAACACACCATATGATATTATCAATAGATAACTGGTGCACTTATTACAAAGGCGTTTACCTTCTTATATATCATTGTTCATTAAGAAAATCGTTTTCACTTATGAATGTGGGATAGATTACTTTACAAAAAAAATGAACATTAAAATATTCTAAAGTCACAAAGTGACTTTATTACATAGTAAGCCTTATATCTCTATTATCCTTCCAACCACGAGAATAAAAACCCCACATATCTCACCAAAATAAAATGTCTTTCTTGCTTAATTTGCAAGCTTGAAAATGAGGCACCTTCACAACACAAGACACTTGAAATCACTAGCTCCAAATGGGACAATTGGCTAGATCCACCATTATCTACTTCCCTCCCAATGCCAATGGACTAGACTTGTAACCCTCCAAGATGACCAAATTCTTTGGAAAATAAGGGAACCAGACACCTTAAACAAGTGGGTAGAAGAGATAATATCACATAACCTGAAACCCCCCTTGACTTGACCAATATGTTGATTCATCATCACTTGGTTCTGAAACAAAATATGCCATAGAGCAGAACCCTCTAAAAATTGCATCATCCACTTGGTTGCAAGGATACTTCCCTAAGTCATGACATTAATTAGATCAAAACACCCCTCGTCTTTAGGCATAGTATAAACATTCTAAGGCACCAATGGAAGACCCCTTTGGCCACCATACTTAGACCACATGTATGAATACATCATCTACTCTAGTCGCTAAAATTGAGTCCTACTAGGGAACCAACAAAAGGCATAATAAACATTGGAAGCTTGAAGAATGTATCCAACAACAATTAGCTTCCTAGCAAAGGGGAGGTTCTTATGATGTTAGATATGCAACTTGCTCTTAAGCCTTTGAAGACGCCAACCCCGCATATATTCTAGTGACAAACCAACCCCAAAATGGAAACCCAAATACCTCATAATGACCCTAGGCTGGATATGAGTCCAAGCTATAGGAATCCATACTTGCAGTGCATCCAAACCAACCAACTAATAATATGTCTTCCAAGAATTGACCATAGAACCTGAAGAAACACAAAGCATGTCCATGAAAGAAAAGACTCATAGAGAGAAGAGGCTTACACACAAAGTGATTTATAATCATCTTAGAACCATCTAGCAACTAAATTCCTTGAACATGCCTTGCAATAGGAGCAAATCCCAACAAGTAGCCCAGAGAAACAACATTTGATGAGTCAAGGGACACCCTTGATGAATGCATCAGTGCAACAACATTTGTAGGGACAATGAATTATTCATCGAGACAAAGGTAGAAGCATTAGTGAATAGGGTAATCACCATAGCCATACAATGCAGGAAAAAACTCAAGCAAGTCAACAAACTTGAGATGAACAACCAATCCACATGATCATAAGTTTTATCAAAGTCAATTTTAAAGACAAGGGACTATTGGCTAGTCTTCTAGGCCCACTTCATAGCCTCCCATGCTAAAACCATGGTGTCATAGTTGAATCTCCTCTAAACAAAACCAATGTTCTCTTGATGCACCACATATCGTACAACCTATTGGATCCTCAAAGCTAATGCCTTAGCCATGATTTTATAAGAAAATGTGTGAAAAGTAATAGGTCACCATCTCCCAATAGATACCATCAATGAATTCTTCGAAATAATCTTGATCAACCCATGATTAAGGAACTCTGGGAGTCCACCAAAGGTGAATACTTTAGAGGTAAGGAAAAAAAAATCATCACTAAGGCCATCCATACACGATGACTTTCCATTCTGCATGGAAGTCAAAGTAATATACAATTCCTCCTGTGAAAATTTTGTATCCAACCTATCCCTATCAAGAGACTTTGCAAGGAACAACCCTGCAACATATATCTCTAGTATCCACCACTCCAACTATCATAGAATAAGGAGAAAAAATATTTAGAAAATGGGAACTAAACATACCTTTTACCTCAAAAGGGTCTTATGCAAGAGAGCCATCTTCCATATGAAGGCTAAGCACCATGTCAGTAGCCACCTTCCACTTGGGGAAGTCAAAATAGAATTTGGACTTGTTACCGCCCAAATTAGTGGTCTCGTCAAGGTTTGTTAAGGCGCTAAGGTGGTACCACACAGGACAAGTGCCCACTATCACCTTGACATGAGTCCCCACTCTTTAATCCCAACTCCTACATAATGGACTATGGGAGGCTTCTGTATCACAACATGAAAACACTTCACCCGCTATGAGTAGACTAGTGCCTTTTCCAATTGGGATATGATGAAGTTTGGAGTTAATTGTTTACTTATTAATTATCTATAACTGATATAAAATGCAGAAAATTAACACATATCAACATACGAATATCACTCAAATTTCACGAAATAAGACTATAATGTCATAGAAAGACAGTGATGAATTCCCTTACCAATTTTAGAGAATATACCCTTGGATTAAGTCTTGAAAAATGACTGTATTTGACTTGTTTCCTTGTTTTGAATTTCCATATCTACAAAATGCACTACAAGACTAGAAAACAACAAAGAAAATTCCCTTTTCGGGGCCCCACAAGTGTGAAAACACTTTAGATCGGTAGATCTATGGGTTAATAAGCTTGGGAAACAAGAAAATAATGATTTCCTTTACCCAGAAATTTAGATCTGCAATTAGATTGTAATTTCCAACAATCTAGAAATCACTTTGCAGATTTGGGGTTCAATTCCCCCTAGGGTCAAAACCAAGAAAATAATTCCAGCCAACAAATTACTTTGTAATGGTTGGAAAGGATCATTTTTTTCTAGAAAATAATAGATTTAAATATATAAAACAAATATGGAAAATACTAGGGGTTTTTGTGATATACTACTTAGTTTGCGACCCCATTTTTGATGCGATTTTTTCTCGATCTTGTTAGAAAGTAATGGATGTGCTCGTTTAACCATAGATAATATAGCAATATTGTCACCCAACCATAGGCTGAAGCCACCCCTGAGAACCTTAACCTTGATAGAGAATTATTCCAGAAGCGCACCAAGTAAGAATAACCGAAAAGGGGTTAAGCAGAAAGTCCAAACCATAACCAAGAGAGAGTCCAAGTCAAAACTGAAATCTGCCAGTTGTAGCTGCAACTCTTCTTCAAACTTGCGTACCACTACCTTATGTAGTTATGAGAGGTGAGTACAAATGAAATCAAGCGCCCTCTATTTATAGTCCTCCAAGTCACTTAACTGGGCCTACTTCTTCTCTTGGAGACTAATAACTTAATACAAATCATTCTCTTGAGCCGACTTGTCTTCTAGGGTTATTAACCAACTATTTAGGGTTTCTTCTTTCTCCCCGGAATATTCTATACTCATCAGGGTTACATGTGGAGGTAAATACCTCCCGTAGCTACCATAATATCAACACTCCCTCCTAGCTAGGGAGGTATTGAAGGAAATAGTCTTGAGCACAAACATATCATTGAATTGGTAGCATCATCATAGTCATACAAACTATCTCATGATTAGATCACGAGCACCATCATCACTATCAATGTCCTCTGACAACATAAATTGCATCATCTCTCGAAACCATAATCCATCTGAGTAATCAAACATGATGCCGAATAAGTCACTCACTCCAAGGAGTGATACAAAAACCATTCTTCTAATCTGGGCATATGTCCTAGAAGAATAAATGTCCTGGACCATTTTCCGTCTGGAGAATCTTTGTCCGTTAGTGCACTTATCATCCATTAAGCTAATAATCATTTTCAACACTGTTGATAGTCTACAAGGCAATCAAAACAATGTCATTCAATAGAACACAACCGTGTCTATCCATAGTAGTACACAACTACAATCCAATTGTACACTACCACACCAAGTAGCACACAACTACATAATCGGTGACACATAGTCACGACCAACGAAACACATCCACCACAATAACATACATCTATTGTCAGAGACATACAGTCTTCATAGCAATAATATCATCTGATATCAACCTGCACAGAATAACAATGTCATGATATAAACTGAATCATCTGGGCCATTCTTCCACTCACATCTGTGAGATCTGGAAGAGCATCTTCCCTCAGAAGGTAAAACATTAGTCATGAGCTATTGGACTATTCTTCTCAAGCATAGAAGAATAATTGTCCTGATTTTTGAGCCTGGACCATTCCTCCGACACTAAACAAAGTGCAACCTGGAGAGAAAGAGTCTGCCGTAGGGAATGCATGTCCTTGATTGCTAAACATGGACCATTCACCTATCTGGGCCATTCCTCCGACACTAAACAAAGTGCAACCTGGAGAGAATGAATCCACCCTTGGGAATGATTGTCCAGACCATTTCCTAAGGAAATGACTGTCCTGCACCAAACTCCAAAATGGACCATTGTTCGAAACTGCTCACAACTGCGAGATTCGAAAGAATGACTGTCCGACGAGGCGGACCAGTCTTCTTGACCACTATTGAGAGTGACTGTCAAGAAGAAATACTGTCCTATACCATTCCCCCACATTGGCCACAAGGGGAATCACTGTCTATGGTACATCAACAATCCATTGAACCATTTTCATTACGAAAATGACTGTTCGATCTGGACCATTTTCCGAACTAGAAAATGCCTGTCCGTAAAAAATATCAAACCACTTTCCGAACTGGAAAGGAACTGCTCATCCTAGACCATTTTTCGAACTGAAAAATGAATGTCCTAAATCAATAACACATCAGTTCTCACTCCCAACCTGGGGGTCATCTCTTCTCTTTTTAATAAGGAATTTGTCTCCACGAGCTCCAACTTGTTTCTTGAGTATGCAAACTCTTTCATCTTGGACAAAGGATTTACCAAAATATCTGCTTATTTTCTCATTTGTGGATATATATTGGAGAACCACTTCTGTTTTCTGGACCTTATCACGGAGAATGTAATGATTGATCTCAATGTACTTCGGTCTTTTTGGAACACTGGTTTTCTCTGAAGGCTTCATATAGCTCGGATCATTACGGTGTATCATGGTTGGATTCAACTCTTTTGTTTCCTGCTTGCTTATGACATTGTGGTAAGGCTCAAATTGGAACATATCCAAGTGACAATTCTTCTGTCATCATGAGTGTTTGTCATGGATTAACAATCCATCATTCTGGACTTCTGAGTAACCATTCTGACACAATATCTCTGTTATAGAAAGTTTTAACCACGCTTCTGCTGTGCATTGGAGCATCTCCACCAAGTTGTCTTCTTCCATCTACATACAAGAGTTTCTTTATGGTATACCTCAAAACCTTGAGGTCTCTCTACATATGCTTCTTTGTTTGATTACTCCGTTGAGGAGAACAATCCTTACATTCATCTGATGTAAACTCCAACCCATGGATATTGCAAGAGATATAATGTCTCAGGTAGAGGTATGTCTGGAACAAGCTATCATCATAGTCCTCTCCCTTCATCTGGGATAACCTTTAGTTTTGGATCTCGAAATGATTTCATTCATAAGTCTTTCATACTCTATTCTTCATCACAACTTTCATTTCTTCTGCTTGATTGTTTCTAGTGAATTCAAACCAAGGTGGTAGTCTTTTGATTTTCGATATAATGACTGGTTGTTCTGGATTTTCTTTCTCTCTTGGAATGCTCATGTTCTTCTTCATGTTTCTCTTTGGCTCTTGGTTCCATGGAGTTTTCTATGGATTCCATTCCTTGAAGATTCCAACTTCTTCCTTTCGTCATGTGATCATGGATGTGGATGGACAACCAGGGATACTTTAAGGATTCTTTTTGAAGAAGACTTCTTCTAAAGTCAAAATGAACATGTGTTGCTTTTCATGGATGTTACCATCAATCAGATGATGGATAGATACTTCATAATCTTCAATGGATCATATTATTTAGGATGAGCTCCCTCCTAATCCTTGCTTCATGCATGAATGCATGCTCTTCTTTTGGAATTATATAATCGACTCCCTCCATCTAAGAGAGTCCACGCTTCTTTCTGCATCCTTATTGCCTTCTGCAAAGTGTCACAAGTATTTTCCTTTTGATTGTTGACTTATTTCGGTTTCTTCAAGTTTGATTCTGATTTTGGCAGTTGTAATAGCTTCCACATGAATTGTTACCAAGGATTGTCAATGTACTTCATCTTTCCATGTGTATTGCTTGTCTTAGAGTCATTGTGATATCAATCCTTATCTTTTTATTATTCCATAGGTATTGTTTCTCTTTGAACATCTTATCTTCTAAGAAATAGATATGAAATATATGTACAGAAACTATGTAAACATGGTATGTAAAATAACTATGAAGAATATTGTTTAATTTGTCTTATAAGAAGAAGTCTGTTTTATCCTGTTTGGTCTTCTTTGAGGGTTCCCTTTCTTCAGCAACTGATGCTTCATGTATTTCCTTCCTTTTCTTTAGCTCGGGACAATGATTCTTGTAGTGACCATATTTTCGACAGTTGAAGCATTGTATTTTTGACATATCTTTCTCTTGATTTGGCTTCTTCCTTGAGCCAAACTTCCTTTTATTCCTGAAATTCTTGAACCTTTCTGTGAAGGCTTGATCATCGTCTTTCTTTTGGGGTTTCTCTTTTGCACTAATCCTTGATTCTTCTTGTGCACAAGAAGTCCAAAGTTCTTCAAATGTAGGATACTCCTTCCTTGTGTTCATGCTTGCGGAAAATGCATCCCATGTCTTGAGAAGACCATTGAGTACTATATTTACCAGTTCCTTATCTGAAATGATCTCTTCAATAGCTTGTAGTTGATCTCTTAACTGAGAGATTCTCACAAAGTATGATGCTATACTATCATCATCATTCATTTTCACGTCACAGAGCTCATTCTTCAGACTCATTAATTGTCCAATGTTTTTGACTGAGAAGAGGTTTGTTAGAGCATCATACATCTTCTTAGATGAATCAAGATGGGAGATGTAGGGTATAAAGTGGTATTCTATAGAATCCACTATGATACTCATGGCATTGATGTCATTATATTTGAACTTCTCCATAACTACAACGTTCCGAGGTTCCTTCTCTTTTCCTTCTTCAAACTGTGGTTCCATGATCTTTCCTTTCATGATGTCCAACACCTTATTCTTGGCAAGGATGAGGTCAATCCTTGTCTTCCATGCTCTGAAGTTATAATCCCCTTCTAACTTGTTTTCTGACTTCACAGAGTAAGTCATAACTGCTTTGACTTGGTCAACCTTTGACTTTGACCACAAACTCAAACTTGACGTCTTGGCTTGCTGAGAATACCAGGAGGTGCGCTAGGCTAGGGCGCACTAGGCTATCCAAAAATTAGGTCAACATCTTCACTTAAGGTGCCTCAACAAGAGGGTTAGGGTTTCATTGCTGCAACAAAAATTTGCTGCAACTGCAATTGTAACTAAGCAAATGCTCTCAATCTATCTTCCAGCGATTAGACTGTCCAAAGATAGGGTGGGCCCATAACTTGTTAGAAAGTAATGAATGTGCTCGTTTAACCATAGACAATATAGCAATATTGTCACCCAAACATAGGCTGAAGCCACCCCTAAGCACCTTAACCTTGACAGAGAATTATTCTGGAAGCAAACCCTAGGCTTAATAGCCAAACAAGGTGGCATACCTCTGTCCAGGGATAGTGCTGTTGAAATAATGTAACTACGAAGAGCATTATTATTATTTTGTTATTGGATTAAATCCCCATTGTGGATTAATCATGTCATTATTATTATTTTTATTATTAGATTAATCCCCATTGAGGATTAATCAAGTCGGTAATTGTATAAGGACCAAATCCCCTTTTGCGGATTGGTCATCGGACAATTACAATGTGCAGAACAAGAAGTCGGCCCCAGCAGTTATAATGAAAGGGCCAGATTTAATTAAAGGTGGATTTACCCACCCAGTGTGAGAGGTCGGCCCTGCCAGATGGTGACTCTTCACATGTGCTAGATTGATATAAATAAGAGGCTAGCGCGTCACTTCTAACACACACTTCACTTGCTCATGATCTTATGAGGCAAGCTGCAATTCCAAGTTGGTGAGAGGAGAAGAAGGATGGTGCATCTCTTGGAGGAGGATTTTCTGTATTGGTTGAGTTATCTCTTGAACATTTGATAAGCTATTTATGATAAGGAAGTTTTGCTGGGTTTTCTTCCCCTAGAGGGTTTCCCAGGATAAATGTTGTGTCTATTGTGGATGTGTATTTCTCAGTGATCTTGTTCTTATTATGCTCTTATCTTATGAAATGCAAAGAACTATAATAATGGCATAAAACATTAACAAATGGCATAAAACATTAACATGGTATCAGAGCCAACCTGAAGAAAGCACAATCTGCAAGAGGAAAAATGTCACTGTTACCGGACCCCAAAATTAGGGTTTTGAAAAAGTGAGTGTTTTCAGCTATCTATCACCCTAGAAAGTTGCGCCCTCCCCTAAGGATCAATTTTTCACCTAGAGCACACCTTTTCAGTGGCTATATCCTCCGAAAAGTGAAATCCTAGTTTCACAAAGTACCAGAAAACCAGAGTACCAGAAGTACCAGAAGCACCAGTCCAGAAATCCGCATAGCAGATTTGAAGGGGTAAAATTTGGATTTTCTCAAATTTGAAGACACCAGGCTACTTGCCTCAGCCAAGCGCACCTCCTGGTAAGATCAAAATTTGATTTTGAGCATTTTCAATTTTTGGTCATTTTTGTTACCGGAAAGTACAAGATGTCTGCAAGCAAAAAGCTTGTTGAGAAATTGGAAGGCATAGACAACTTCCGTTCCTGGAAGTATAGGATCGGTCTGATCCTTGCAGAGAATGACCTATCAAGATTTATCAAAGAAGATGTGAAGGAACCTGAAGATGCCACCGAGAAAGCGAAGCATCAGAAGGACTCAATCAGGGCTCAGAGAATCATTGCAGATTCAATCAAAGACCACATGATTCTGTATGTATCATCAAAATAAACCATGAAGGATATGTTTGATGCTCTAAGCAAACTATATGAAGGAAAGAACATCAATCGGAATATGAATCTCAGAACTCAATTAAAGAATACCAAGATGCAGAAAGGAGAAATGATTCAAGAGTATTTCTCCCGAATCTCAGAAATAAAAGAACAGTTGAAAGCGATTGGAGACACCATTGACGAAGATGAATTTGTAATGACAGCCCTAAATGGTCTCACAAGACCTTGGGATGCCTTCATCCAGTCCGTATGTGGCAGAAAATAAAAACTACAGTTTGAAAGCCTATGGGAAGAATGCATCCAAGAAGAGACAAGGCTAACCAACCGTGAAGCACTATTAGCAAGGGATGATGATCAAGCCCTAGCTACTCATACAAAAGGAGGAAGGAAGAAACCCTATTTCAAAAGGGAACCTCATAGAGGACCACAACCATCAAACAAATTCAACAATCAAGAATCTCATTCAAGAAACTTTCATAAGAAAGGACAACGCAAGGGACAAGATCTCTCATCTATACAGTGCTATCATTGTGATAAGATGGGACACAAGGCGAACAATTGTCCTGTCAGAAAAGAAGAGTACAAGAGGAAGCACAAAAGACAACACGCTCATATTGCCGAAGATGAAGAACCACCTATGAAGATGATTAAGGACCATGTCTTGATCTCAACTCTCTCAGGATCTGTATCACCTGGAGAAGACACATGGCTCATTGATAGCGGTGCATCAAAACATATGACGGGTAAGAAGAATACTCTCTCTTGTATTTCAGAAAAGAAGTTTTCTCAGAAAGTAACTCTTGGAGATGACTATCAATATCCCATCAAGGGAATAGGAGAATCAAACTACAAGATTGATTCAGAAAACTCAATAACAATGAAGGACGTACTCTATGTACCGGGCCTAAAGAAGAACTTACTCTCCATATCAGCTTTAGACAAGAAAGGCTATAGAGTTTCCTTCATAGATGGAGAAGTTCTTATGTGGGCTAAGGGAGAAACCATTAATGAAGCAATCGTCATCGGAAGTGAAGAAAATGGTTTATACAAGCTGAAGGGTCACCCAGAAACTGCTATGACCCATGCCATCGAAAACTCATGCGAACTTTGGCATAGAAGATTGGCTGACATCAACTACAAGGCGCTACCATACATATGCAAAGCTGTCACAGGTTTACCAGAACTCAAGGTTGATTAGGAAGGCATATGTAATGGATGTGCGCAAGGGAAGAACATCAAGAACCCCTTTCCAAAGAGGGACAACAAAGAAGAAGGAGCATTGAAACTCATCCATTCAGACGTGTGTGGCCCAATTCCAACATACTCCATTAGTGGGTATGTATACTATGTATCATTCATTGATGATTATTCTCGTAAGACCTGGATATATTTCTTAAAATATAAAGATGAAGTATTCAGTAAATTCAAGGAATTCAAAGCCTTGATAGAGAATCTTTCCGAAAGAAAGATTAAGATACTCAGGTTAGATAATGGAGGAGAATATACCTCGAAGGAGTTCATAAGCTTCTGCAGGGATGTCGGGATTAAGAGGGAACTAACTACTCCCTACAATCCCCAACAAAACAGTGTAGCTGAAAGGAAGAACAGAACGATTATGGAAGCTATGAAGACCATGATTCACGATCAAGATATTCCTATGTGATTATGGGCAGAAGCAGCTATGGCAACTGTTTATGTGCAGAATCGACTATCCCATAGTGCACTTGGGTTCAAGACCCCAAAAGAAATGTTCACCGGAAAGAAGCCAGAGGTAAGCCATCTCAAAATATTTGGTTGTCCAGTGTTTGTTCATATACTGAAAGAGAAAAGGAACAAATTGGAGCCCTCCAGAAAGAAGGGAATATTTGTGGGATACTGTGAGGTATCCAAGGCCTTCAGAATCTACATACCTGGTCAACGCCATATTGAGATCAGCAAGGACGTGACATTTGATGAAGAAGCTGCACTTAAGAAATCGAGAAGATGCCAGCTTGAAGAGGTATGTGAAGAAGAACCTGTAAATCCTAGGACGACAAAATCTGTGAGGGAAGAACCTGTAAGGGAAGTCGTAGCTTCCCCTGATGAGGAAACTCTTGAAGATCATGATACAGTAGAAGTTCAAGAACCTCCTCAGATGAACTTCTCCCATAAAAGAAAGCCTGCTTGGGCAAGAGAGCTTATTCAAGATGGAGAGAAGTATGGTGTTTCAGAAGGAACCACAAGACAGGTGAAGAAATCAAAGCCATTCTCCAGTTACACGGCTTTGATGTGAAATCTTCTTGATGAAGAACCTACATGTTTTGAAGAGGCCATCTAGAAGAAGGAATGGGCAGATGCCATGATAGAGGAATACCAATCCATAATAAAGAATGATGTATGGGAAATTGTTCCAAGACCGAAGAGTAAGGATGTGGTATCATCAAAATGGCTATTCAAGATAAAACATGCTGATGATGGAAGTATTGAGAAATATAAAGCAAGATTTGTTGCCCGTGGCTTTTCCCAGAAGGAAGGAATCGACTATGAAGAGACATTCGCTCCTGTGTCTAGATACACTTCAATCAGAACCATTATAGCTCTTGCTGCCAAGATGAAATGGAAGCTGCACCAGATGGATGTGAAGACAACTTTTCTGAATGGTGTCATTGAAGAGGAAGTGTATATAGAGAAACCCCAAGGATTTGAGGTTGAAGACAGGAAGTCTCATGTCTGTCGATTGAAGAAAGCCTTATACGGATTGAAGCAAGCTCCAAGAGCTTGGTATGGCCGTATAGACAGTTTCTTGACGAGCTTGGGCTTTACCAAGAGTAAAGCAGATTCAAATATCTACTTCAAGATCATGGATAATGAACCAGTAATACTATTACTGTATGTGGATGACTTGTTCTTAACTGGAGAAGAAAAGCTCATCGCTGAATGTAAACAGAGACTTGCCGCAGAATTTGAACTGAAATACCTTGGCCTAATGCATTATTTCTTAGGTCTTGAGGTATGGCAGAGTCCGGAAAGAATCTTCCTTAACCAGGGGAAGTACACGGTCGAAATCCTGAAGAGATTCGACATGCTTGAATGCAAGTCCATGAATACACCCATGGAAGCAAAGCTGAAGCTGCTGGTCGATACTTCGTCAGATTTGATAGATGCCACTCTGTACAGATAGATTATTGGATCGCTGATGTACCTGATGAACACTAGACCAGACATTTGTTTTGCAGTGAACACCTTGAGTCAGTTTCTGGTGGAGCCCAGACGTGTTCATTTAGTGGCTTCAAAACATGTGATGAGGTACCTTAAGGGTACAATGGATTATGGTCTCATCTATGATGGAGATCATGTCTTCACTCTGATTGGATATACTGATGCAGATTGGGCAGGAAGTGTTGCTGACAGAAAAATCACTTCCGGATGCTGTTTCAGTTTGGGATCAGCTATGATCTCGTGGCAGAGTAGGAAGCAATCCAGTATTTCTCTCAGCACAGCGAAAGCAGAGTACATCGCTGCATGTTCTGCTAGCTGCGAAGCTATACGGCTTCGAAAGTTGCTGACATGCCTATTTGATTTGGAGATGAGAGCAACCGCGATTCTATGTGATAATCAAAGCTGTATTAAAATGACAGAGAATCCTGTGTTCCACGACAGGTCGAAGCACATAGAGATCCGCTATCATTTCATCCGCGACATGGTACAGAGAGGAGCCTTGAAGCTCTAGTACATTAGCACAGATGAACAGGTTGATGATGTGATGACTAAGCCTCTATCTCGTGTAAAGTTTGAACACTTTCGAGATAAGCTTGGTATTGTCCGAAAGGACCTTCCCTGAAAGGGGGAGTATATGTGATTCCTTGCTTCTGAGCTCGCTGTTAGACGTAAAGCAAGATGAATTATGCTTCTGACCCAGTTGTTAGACGTAAAGCATAACGCTGTTGATGTTCCTTGCTTCTGACCTAGTTGTTAGACGTAAAGCAAGATGAGTCATGCTTCTGACCTCGTTGTTAGACGTAAAGCATGACGCTGTGTGATCCTTGCTTCTGACCTCGCTGTTAGACGTAAAGCATGACGCTGTGTGATCCTTTCTTCTGACCTCGCTGTTAGACGTAAAGAAAGATGAGTTATGCTTCTGACCTAATTGTTAGACGTAAAGCATAACGCCGCTGGTTCCTTACTTCTGACCTAGTTATTAGACGTAAAGGAAGATGATTCATGCTTCTGACCTCCTTGTTAGACGTAAATCATGACGCCATGTGTTCCTTGCTTCTGACCTCATTGTTAGACGTAAAAAAAGATGAGTTATGCTTCTGACCTAGTTGTTAGACGTAAATCATAATGCCGATGATTCCTCGCTTCTGACCTCGTTGTTAGACGTAAAGTGAGATGTTGATGTTCCTTGCTTCTAACCTCGTTGTTAGATGTAAAGCAAGATGAGTCATGCTTCTGACCTAGTTGTTAGACGTAAAGCATGACGTTGTGATTCCTCGCTTCTGACCTAGTTGTTAGACGTAAAGCGAGATGATGATATTACTTGCTTCTGACCTAGTTGTTAGACGTAAAGCAAGATGTGACTGACACTGAGCTGTGATATTAAGCTAGTGTAGTACTATGATGTGACAGCCTAGTGCTGTGATGAGGTATCATTATTACTGATACATGTTTGATGCAGATGATGATAACATTCTTTTGAGAATGATGATGCTGCTGATGAAGAAAACTTCTGATGACTCGTAAATGTGCTAGACAATTGTTCAAGATGATATTGATGATACTGTCCTCGAGATGCCACCGATGATGCAGACATCTCTCGCCTGATGCTGATGAATATTGATGAAGAATACCCTTCTTGTTAAGGGGGAGTGTTGAAATAATGTAACTGTGAAGAGCATTCTTATTATTTTGTTATTGGAT
>CBVK0100413555.1:0-19550 GCA_900067695.1 Picea abies
AATATAATTTTAACTTTCTATTATTTATTTTTTATATATATACATTTCAAACGATTTATTATTATTATTTAAAAAAAAAGATTTATAAGTTTGTTTTCTACATTTTTTATTTTTATTTTTTAAATTTGAGTTTTGAATATATTTTTTTAAATTTTTTTTTTCTTCATTTAAAAAAATGTGAAGATTTTCTATTTTCCTTTATTTATTTTTTAATGTAAATTAAAAAAAAAGTTTTAAGTTTTAAATTTACATAGAGATTTGTTGTCAAAGCCATAGTTTCAATTAGGTCATAAATAACTATAAGTTTAACGTTTAGAAAAAACATTTTCCTTTAGGTAGCATCACTTTTTTATTTAGGTGTTGATTTAAAGGTTTTTCTAAGCAACTATTTGATTTTTTAAGGCCATGCTTGAAAAAAGTTGTAATTTTGACTTGGTTAGAAAAAATGGGGCTACCAGTAGCACCACTTTTTGATTTGGGGATTGATTTTAAGGTTTTTCTGAGAAACTATTTGATGTTTTAAGACATGCTTGAAAAATGTTGTAATTTTGACCCGGTAAAAAAAATGGTGTTACCAGTAGCACCACTTTTTAATTTGGGGGTTGATTTTCATGGTTTTTTTTGCAAAAAAATGGGGTTTAATGGCTAAAGTTCTCATTTTAAGGTCATGGTTCTCATTAAGTCGGTGCCTGTATTTTTTTCATAAGTCCTCATTGGCTTTATTGTTGTACTCATTGGCCCATATCTTAGTGGATTTCGAAACTGCAAAGACATTTCTAGCAAACTAGCACATGAAAGAGTCGTCTAAGAGATTAGTCAACGTGGACCAAATTCCTTGTTACAGATCATTTTCGTTATCCCTATGACTGTTAATGAGGTAAACCTCTCTGTTTCCTTTAGAGGGGTCAGTGGCCTAAGTTCCTGAAGAGAGAAGGGAGAAGAACTTTTCCGAAGGGAGAAGAACTTTTCCTGAGAAAAGAAGTTGCATTTTCCTTTGTAAAAACCCTATAAAAAAGGAAGTTCACAGGCTGCATTATAGCTAGGGTACGAGAATGCCTGACTCTTGTAGGCTGCATCATAGCTAGGTCGTGAGGAGTTCGCAGTCTGCTCTATAGGCAGGGTGCGAGAATGCTTACACGTGGGAAAAACGAGCGTTTTCTCGAATCTTCTAGAAGGAGAAACTTCCATGGTGAGGTGGCATCTGAATGGTTTGGATCTTACTCGCTTTAATGATTTAGTGTGATCATCCTACTCTCCTCACTTTATCCTCTTCATCTTATAAAAGGAGAGGAGCTCTCATGGAGAAGGGCTAAGTTGTTTTTGGCTTGGGATTGTTAGCTTGGTTAGAGTGGCTTTGAGATTTGCTTTGTCAAGATAGATTGTGAGTAACTATCAGATCCATGGTCTCAGAATCCTTGGAGAAAGAAGTGTAGGGGGAACGAAGGACAGTTGGAAGGGACCTTACGACATCAAGGCCATGGTTGTAATCTCTCTTTCACATTTAATATGATACAGTAATATGATTCTTTCCTATAAAGTTTGTTGTGTTTTATTGTATGATTCCTTGATCACATACATAGGTTTATATTGAGTTTATGTTATTACTATCACTTTGGTTGGTTGTGTTCTTTTGCAGGTTCATCATTGTATGCGCGTTGGAACAGCGCTAGGATGGTAATGGTGAAAGGAAGCAACATTTAAATGGTATGTCACCCATCCCTCTTTAGTTAGTAAATTCAATATTTAAAAATTAAGGAAAGCATCATGTTCTGGTGTGTTTTGTTCTAGATCTAGGTGGATCTAGGGAGATCAGTTAGTGTTCGCACCTACCGATTTATCCAATAACAAAATTGGCGACTCCACTGGGGAACAGATTGTTTCCTAGTTAGTCTAGTTTCCCTTGCTTTGATTGCTTGATTTATGGTCTCTGAGTCTGTGGGAGATCCATCCAGACTCTTTGGATATGAATGTTCAATCAAAAGTTCTGTCCTTTTTCCAAAATTTTCTTGATTACAAACCTTCTCGCACTGTACCTTTCTGTGGCCTACGAGAATCACTGAAGTTCGCACCCTAGTGTTCAGTTCAGTGCGACCTTCTCGCACCCTGCCTGTGTCTAGGCTGCGAGAATCCCTAATTCTTGCACTGTACCCCACTTCCAGACTGTGAACTCACTTGTAATTTTTTTGGATTGGGTCTTGTTATCTTTTGATGCCCAGTTTTTCTTTGATCAGCTGGATTGAACTTTTGGAGCCTATATTGATCTGTTTACAATCTTCTTGACATTCTTTGAGTTTCTTTTAGCCATATTTTCTTTGTTTGGTTTTGAAGGATTAGTCTCTTTCTTTGAGTGTCTTTCAATTACAAAGCGTGTGTTTTCTTTAGAATTGTTTAGGGAAAGATCAGATTTCTTTTGAATAGTTCGCTTTAAAAGAAAACTTTTAGTTTGGGTTTCTTTGTTTTAAGAAAGTTCATTATTTCTTTTAGTGAAAATTTTGAAACAAAAGGATTTAATTTCTTGCTTTATATTAGATTGGGGGCATCCTTGTGTTTGAAGTAGCGAAATTGCATGATTCTTGGCATTTTTTGGTCTTAAATTCTGAAAATTTTTCCCCCTCATGGCCGAGGGGGCGATGAATCATGCATTGGTGTACAGTGTCTTTTTCTCATTTCTTGAGAATCTTTGTATTGATGAGTTTGATAAATTTTGGGACATTGTGCATCTGGGAATGATAAATGTTTTCTCCTGCTTGTAGCATGGCTTTCATCGAAATGAAAATATTGCATCTTCATCTCTTTGCATAAATTTTGAGTCGTTCAAAACACCATATTGTCCATGCCATTTTCCTCTTGAGTAACAATAGCCATAAAATAAAGCGCTTATAAAAATTGATTAGACATTTTTATATTTTTTGGTAGCAAACCTACATTAGATTCGTTGTAGGGCTTTGGAATAGGTGTGAAAGATAACTTTCCAAAGCTGCAAACAAACATAGTATCTTGTGATAGGGAGAGTTAAATCCACTTACTAAATGTTGTCCTGGGAAGCCCTTCTCACACAAGGGTCAATCACGAGGTCGCATTGAGACTGGAAGAGTTACTCACCCTGCTTTGTTGGTCTTGATGTAGAGATTACGTGTATTATGAGGGTCGCTTGAGAGGTATACCCACAATGACAAGTGGAATCCTTTCAATTTGATTTCGAGCTAGATACCCTGCCCTTGCACATGGATCAGACTGTCGTCTATTTCCCCAGGCATCGTTGTAGTGTTTTTTAACCTTAGTGGCCTATATCTTTAGGGTCTTTACACAAGGTGACTGTGGAGGGGCAAGTCTTCACGGTACCTGGAATTGACGTTGGCCAAACTCACTTGGGCTCCTTGGAGGGTATACCCACGATTATGTGTGGGATCTTACACCAGGGTGTAAGTCCATTAAGTAGGTCATCAACGTAACTTTTCCACCCACTCTATCGTAGCCCCTTCTTACTTTGTTCTCACGACGTTGGATTTCATCACCAACTAGTGCGTTCATTATAAGAAGGTTTTTTTTTCTTGCTTTCTTACTAGATTTTTAGCATGTGTTGTTTATTTTCCCTAGAGGACTCTTGATTGGACATTTATTTAATGGTGTTAGTTCCCAGAATGACCAATGAAGGAACCCCTGCTCCTGGGGAACCTTTTGTTTTTCCTTCTTATGGAAACATTGGTCCTCCTCACATCACTACTTTGAGCCTTCCAGGTCTCACTATTGGATTACTGGTATGGTTGTTTTCCACTCAGGTAATCCTGAATGCAGTTAGTGATTCAGTCACAAGCACTTCCCCCCAAGAGCATCAACCTCATGTTGATCCTTCACCTTCTTCACCAGTAAGGTCTTCTTCACCTTCTTTGCTTGCAAGGTCGCCTTCCATTTCATCTTCTTCGTCGAGTGAAAGTGCTGAAGCTAGTAACCCAGTGAATAAGAAGAAGAAGAAAATTAAGAAAGGATCCAAACTTCCAACCACTGTCAAACATGTTGGAAAACAACTAGTTACTGTTAATTGTGCTGGGAGTGTTGATGATGTCAAGATCACCCAAACAAATCGTAAGCCCAAGTACCCTTGTAGGCTTTGTAAGGGTAGCCATCTTCTTAAGGATTTCCCTGGTCTATCCAAGGTTATAGAAGCTTGGTCTACACACTCTCGCCAACCCATGTCATCAGCCTCTAAACAACATGTTGATGACCTCCCGTCAGCTAGTCAAGATACCATTGAGAAGAAGAAAAATAGATTCAAGTTCCTATGTATGTTATGCAAAGGGAGTCATCTAACTCACCTTTGCCCTTATATGGAAGAAGCCTCAAAATTCCTGGAAGACATACATGTTTCGCAGCCTCAACTTCCATCTGCTTATCGCAAGCTTACTCTTGACCCCCCTATAGTTGATGGAATGATCAATCTGGCTCCCCCGTTGGTCAGTCGAGTTGATCAAGTGGTTAATCTGGTCACGTCCTTAATTGAACTAGTTGATAAAGTGGTTGATCTAAACCCATCCTCATTCGATCCCACTCTCCCATTAGAGAGTGAAACCCAAGCAGTCGATCTGTTTCCACCTGTCGACCCCATTCTCCTCTTGGAGAATGAAACCCAAGTGGTCGATCTGATCTCTCCATCAGTCGATCCTACTCTCCCTCTAGAGAGTAAACCCGATACTACCCATGTTTTTCTCATTGATACAGACTCTTCCATGTCAGGGGGTATTCCTCCTTCTCCCGTGAAACCCCCTCCAAGTAATGATGCCATCCTTTTTAATTGGGGTGTGCTAACTGGACCTTGTCTTCCCTCTCACATTCCTTTCCAGATTACAGTGCAAGTTTGTGGTTGGGACATTCCTCATACGTTGATAGATGAAGGTGCGTTCGTTAGCATTTTGTCCTCTTTTGCTTGGCAAGCTTTGGGTTGTCCTCAACTTGCCCTGGTTATGTAGAATTTGTTAGCTTTTAACAGAAGAACCAATCAACCTTTAGGGGCCCTTCCTCAGTTTCCTATAACTTTGGGAGGGAAAACTGTCTTTATTGATGTCATGGTCGTCCAAGACCCCTTGGATTTTTCTTTACTCCTTGGGGGAGATTATGTCTATGCCATGAAATCTATTGTGTCTACCCTTTTTCGTGTGATATCTTTCCATCACAATGGATGAGTTGTGAATATTGATCAAATTTCATTCATTGACCCCGAATGGATTGCCTCCCTAAATGGTTCTTATATGCAGATGGTATCGCTCCTGCCACAGGTCAATTATGTGGCGTTGTTGCCCATGGATTCAACTTTTGATGACTTAGATCCTGTAGTTGGCATGGTGATCTCTTCGATAGGGTTGTTAGAGTCTGATCTCTTTACTTCTATCGTGACTCTTGACATGGTGTCCTTCCAGAGTGTGTTCCTTCTGTCTAGTGAAGATCTCTTGGAAACTATGACTGATTTTTGTCCCTTGACATGGTATCCTTCCAGAGCATTGTCCTCTTGGAATACATGATCAAGAAGAGAGCCAAGGATATTTTTTGCGTCTCTGAGGCAACCTCATTAAAAAATGAAACAGAGGTCTTTGAGCATGGTTTTCTGATTTCAAGCTCGTTAAAAAATGAAACCACTTACGAGGATAGTTTTTTCGTCTCTTTGACAACCTCGTTAAAAAAATGAAACAGAGGTTACGAGCATAGTTATTCTCATTTGTCAAGATCGTTAACAAATGAAACAACTTACCCCTCTCTATTTGGGTCAATTCCTACGTATAGTATTTGAAGCTTCATTTCATTCTCCTTCGCAATTGGATGAAACAAAGCTTGGGGGGCAATGATTTCGGCCTCTGGACTTCATGATGAAGTTAAACTGCTAGCTTATTAAGCTGGGGGATAAGTACCAACCATCCCTGTGTTATGCGTTGGGAAGTCGCAAGCATAGTTTTATATGGTTCAAGCTTGTGTAAAAATGAAACCACTTACCTCAAGCATAGTTTCCTCTGGTTCAAGCTTGCGTAAAAATGAAACCAGGTCCAAGCATAGTTTTGTTTTGTTTTAAATCTTGCGTGAAAATGAAAACAATCTCGAGCTTAGTATTTGTTCTTTCTCATGCTTGTAAATACATGAGAATAAGTTACCGATATTAGTGTTTGTTCCTTCTCGTGCTCGTAAATCAATGAGAATGTAACCGAGTATACTTTTATCACTTTTTCGGACTCGTAAAGGTTATACGAAAAAGGAACCCACTAGAGTTTTCTTTAAGCTCTTTTCAGATTCTCTAAACATGAAAAGATTGCCAAGCGACCTTGTTCTTTTCATGCTCGTTAAAGTATTTGATGAAAACTTCTGTTGAGCGATAGTTTATTTGTTTTTCGGTCTCATCAGGCTACTTTACGAAAAATGAACTGAGAGAGTTCTTTTTAAGTGTTTTTCAGACTCTCTAAACATGAAAAACCCCTGAGTTTTCTATCCTTGGACTCGTTAAAAAAACATCGAAAGACCCGTAATGGGACCAAACCACTCCTTCCTAGGGTTTGTTAAATATACTCCGAGGGACTCGTCCGAAGGATGAGCTTACATCAACAAGAATATGTTATCCTCCACAAGCTTGTGTAAAAATAAAGAGGTACTCACAAGAAATGGTGGGGGAAAAATTGGGAAATAAATGTGTCTAAACCTGTATTCCATGGAAGAGTCTCTTTTGAACATGACACCCTTTCACTCGCTTTGTGTCTAGGTTGGAAAATCCACTCGTCTCTTGATCATACTCCTTATAAGATTACAAATTGGTCTATGATTCCTGTTGTTGAGTCAGTATTTCCCAGGATAGTTGTCGTCTCATCAATATGTTCAAAGAGATGTTCAACCCGAAAAGCCTTCTATTGCGTCAGTCATCCTTGAGTCAGTCCTAAATCACTTGTTACTCTGATCTACCTCAAATATTTTTACTCGTTTCGTGTCATTGATGGGGGATACATTAAGGCCCTCTTGTGATGAGTCTTTTCCTATCGACTTCAAATCGTTATCCAGGAATTAGACTTAGAAACTAATTGGTACGTTGGAACTTGCATGCCTCAATGGAAGATTTCCTCGCTTTCGACAATGGGTTTTCATTATTGACCCCTGATCGAGAGATTCCGCCGAGTGTTCGACTTCATCTCATTAACTCACATTCGTTGGATTGTACTAGAGTACCTTGGGAGTCATTGACATTAATGGTGATTTCCCTTGCACTTGTTAACGGTATACACTAATGACTGGTAATCAAGTGGTTTCTACCATGTTCGACTTCGACACATGTATTCACATGGTTAGATTTGTACTATAGAGTGGTGGATATGAAGACCCTGGATCTTTTCTAATAGATTCAAGTTGCGTTGGAGTATATTTAGTTTGTACTGTTGCATATATCCACATTGTATGTCTGGTGGCTATGTTCAAATTTGAGTCTTTAACACATAGATCCATAGTGTATTTTTGGTGGCTATGTTCATATTTGAGTCATATCAACATGGATCCACAGTGTATGTTTGGTGGCCATGACCTGTCTTACTTGACATGGATCTTCGCATGTCGGAATTTATGCTTTGAGTCATTTGTAATCTAAGTATGGGAATGCCTACCTCAGTGATGATATATTATTGTACTTTATTTCCTTGTTTATTGGTAGGTTTCCGACCGATTGTTTCTTGTTCCCTACACACACTCGACAAAGCATGTCATCTATCACTCTGTTCTAACTTCATACTTTGGGGGGCTCTCTGTTACACATTATTTTCATCATCCTTATGACCATTAATGATGTAAACCTATCTATTTCCTTTAGAGGGGTCAGTGGCCTAAGTTCCTGAAGAGAGAAGGGAGGAGAACTTTTCCTGAGAAAACAAATTGCATTTTCCTTTGTAAAAACCCTATAAAAAAGGAAGTTCACAGGCTGCATTATAGCTAGGGTACGAGAATTTCTGATTCTTGTAGGCTGCATCATAGCTAGGTCATGAGGAGTTCATAGTCTACTCTATAGGCAGGGTGCGAGAATGCTTACATGTGGGAAAAATGAGCGTTTTCTCGAATCTTCTAGAAGGAGAAACTTCCATGGTGAGGTGGCATACAAATGGTTTGGATCTTACTCGCTTTTATGATTTAGTGGGATCATCCTAACCTCCCCACCTTATCCTCTTTAGATTATAAAAGGAGAGGAGCTCTCATGGAGAAGGGCTAAGTTGTTTTTGGCTTGGGATTGTTAGCTTGGTTAGAGTGGCTTTGATATTTGCTTTGTCAAGATAGATTGTGAGTAGCTATCAGATCCATGGTCTTAGAATCCTTGGAGCAAGAAGTGTGGGGGGTAAGAAGGACAATTGGAAGGGACCTTATGACATCAAGGCCATGATTGTAATCTCTTTTTCACATTTAATATGATACAGTAATATGATTCTTTCCTATAAAGCTTGTTGTGTTTTATTATATGATTCCTTGATCACATACATAGGTTTGCAGGTTCATCATTGTATGAGCATTGGAACGGATCTAGGATGACAATGGTGAGAGGAAGCGACATTTAAATGGTATGTCACCCATCCCTCTTTAGTTAGTAAATTCAATATTTAAAACTTAAGGAAAGCTTCATGTTCTGGTGTGTTTTGTTCTAGATGTAGGTGGATCTAGGGAGATCAGTTAGTGTCAACACCTACTGATTTATCCAATAACATTCCTTTAACCAACTCATTGTATTCTTTAACTCTCAACCAATAATGGATGAATTTCATCGGCACATGGGGAACATGAGAAGGGACACATATTTCAAGGGTGATAGGCATATGGTCGGAGAGACCTCCTACTACCACTCTAGATTTGAATATCTGTGCTTTTGAAAAAATATTTTCCAAAAGAAGAAAGTGATCCAACGTCTTGGCTATCGCTTCCTAACCTTTTCTCCCATTTATTCAAGTTTGGAATTTTTTTCTTGGTTCAAGGTCAACCATTCAATGGGCACACAGAATCAAAGAACTCCTAAATACTTTTGAGGAGTTAAATTTTCTACATGTTTACAGAGAATTAAATATGGAGGAAAATATGTTGTCAAAAGGAGCTTTAATTGGTACACCCAGTGTAAGTTATTTTGAGGAATTTTGTAATGGGTCCCTTTGGGACAAAGGTTCTATAGTACTTTTTTAATGTTGATGTAATTTTAATCTTATGAATGTAATGTTGATAGGATCAAGGATGTTGTAACTAGTTAAGTTGATAGGAGGACAATAATTTACTTTGAGCCATGATGAACATGTTGTTACTAGTTTAGAAGGATGGTTTTGAGAGATGAATTTTTAATCATGATATAATAGTGGGACGAGAAGTATTTGGACCTATGATCTGACTTGGAAATGTTGAAAGAAATATTTTGAAATATGTAAAGTTATATGTATTCCTTGATTCATAATGAATAACAGTATACAATTTTTTTCTATTGAAAAAAAAAAGAGCAACGAGTTTGTGCTTCTCTATCCAATTTAAAAAGTAACCTTCCTAAGGGTCTTGCCTTTCCCTGGGTCCCCACACCTCTCCCAAATAAAGGGTAAAATTTAAGTTTCTTCCTTTTATAATATTGGATTCAAGAAGTTGATACGAGTTCCCCAATGATTCCCAAAAAGGAAATCTATCTGCATAGGGCCCGTAAACATTAAGAACTTTCAAAGGAAAATTCAAATTTTTATCAGAGACCTCAACTATAATCATCAAATGAAAGAGGGATGAACTAATAATTGAAAAGAATGGATTCACTGTCGTTAACAGACCCCCTAGCATCTTCATTGCATCTGAAGCAATAATGGTCCACCCTTTCAGAAAACTATTAAAATCTTCTCTTGCTTTCGTAGCTTGACACATTGTTTATTGTATCAACACTGCATCTAGGTTCGATATATCGATCAACCATTTGAGAGCTATAATTCTAGGAGAGCTCCCTACACCTATGGCATTAAAAGAAAGAATAATCACTGAATCCATCCTTCCTAGGTTGCTCCCACTCTAAGGGCTCGGATGATAGTTGTTTGTCATCCACTTCTTATTTCCTTCAATGATTGAGTTTGGGCTAAGGAAATGTAGGATTTCCGTCCCATGTCTCCTCCCGTGCCTTTATCTAGTGCAATCCCCCCACCTCAAGTGGATTCTTCCACTTTCTATAGTTTATAACGAAGCAAATAGTCATACCTAACAGTATGACGAGATTGGGAGGAGAATTATCCCTGGAAGGGGGAGCTTCTTTCAAAGATTTACTTATCGTACCCATCAGTTTTAAGGGATGCAACCTTTCTAGATTCTCATTAATATCTTCCCCCTTCTTTCCATCAATCAAAGACTCATTTTCCTTCATAGGAGAAGGGTCTTATTCAACCTCAACACAAGGGAGAGGAAAATCACCAACCATCAAATTACGGGTATAAATGACAAGAGAACTAGACTAAATAGAACTCGTCATAGAATTGGATTTTATTTTTTCCGAGAAGAGTTTGGGTAGATATTACCTTGTCACTGGTTTTCCTTTGGAACTTCTCTAGAAGTCGTTCTTTGATGGTCTTCTCGTCCTCCCATTAGCTCTTTGCATTTCCAGACCTTCTGAAAAGGGGGTTAATACGAATTGGCTTTGCTACAATCTTCTTGAGCATGCCTGACTTGAGGACAATTGTAACATCGAAACGAAATCCTCCAATAGTTATTCTTTTGTATCCATCAAAATTGTCCCCACACTAACTCAATTTACTCCAAAAAATATTCCCTAAGATCAACAACAATCTACACCCAAGCCTATATTCAATCCTCTTTCTCCTCCCAACCAGGCTCACATTTGATAAAGGTTTCGATTTTATCTCCTTCTCATTCCAAAACATGATCGACAATTTTGGCAGAATTGCCCAAATTTTGGAGGAATTTCTAGGCTCCCTAAAAGGATCGAAGGAAATGGACCACTCTTGCAAAACTAACCCTGAAGGGCCCCATACCCACTCTTTTCTCAATATAAACTCAGAATCCTTTTTGCTGGAGAACTGAAGGTTGATCCAACCATGGGATAGAATATGGAATATTGGAGTGTATCTAATCTTTGGCACCTAGTTCTCATTTATCCACTAAGGCAGTAGGGCCTACTATCTTCCCTATGAATCTATCAACCACCATTCTCCCGAGTAAGTCCAGAATCACTCTGATTTGATGTTGTCCCCTACGACCATCCTTCTGTTCTCATCTTTTACCTTCCAACACCTTTTCCTTTTTGGTCTCTCGGCCTTGGATAAGCCTCTATGTGCACAGTCTCTTGACCATTGCATGCATCACTAGTCTGGTTTTTTGGTTCTTGTAGTGAAATCAAAGGATACGAGGGTGAACTCCACAGGTTCTTCCCTTCACTAGACACCGAGAATGATCTAGTTTCAATATTTGCTTCATTATCTTCCTTTGAATCCTCTCCTCGAGATAGCATTCTCTTGCATGTCTCGAAGCATGAGCTTGATAGATCAAATGTCTCCAGTGGCGACATATCAAAGGCTCCTTTAACCCTTTGTATGCGTCTGAACTCATCATCTGACAAAAATGTTGAGTCTCGATCCTCCTCGGGATCTAAATAGTCCACCAGACCACACATCTTGCTACCTATAATAGATCTATCGGATAAGGAATAAACTAATGTAGAGTACATTCGAAACATGGAGGAACATTGCACTTAACTTAACCCCTCCCATTAATTGGAAATATCTCCACTTTTTTCCATGCATCGGTTCTACCATCATTCCATCCAACGCTACTCATAGACTAGGCTAAGCCTATCACTTATGTTCCATTCGCACAAGCCACCATTGTTAGGGTTTCGAGCTCCCTTATGCTTCAATTATATATATATATAATTTTAAAAATATATATAATTAAAAATATAATTAACACGATATAAATTAATGTTAAGTTAGTTTTTAAAAATTAAAAAAAATTAATTAAAATGAAAAAAAAATTTCTTATTATTAATAATGAATTTGTTTATTTTTAATAATTTGAAAAAAAATATTAATATGTTTATATATAGAGAGATAAGAAAACATAATTGTGTTTATAATTACAAAGACACATGAATATAATGGTAGATTGAATTTGTACATGAGAGGAAGTGCTTCATTTGTAGTTTTCATAGTTTGAATTGTGCCTATAATTAGCAATGTAGGTTTGAATTACTAAAATCCTTGTAATCCTTCAACTTGGTGCATCTCATAAAGCTCGTCAAAATAGACCTTGTTAGCACCCAGCCAATCGAGAAACCTCTACTAATAGTGGAGTTAATTGATGAGATAGGAGATGTGTGCAAAAATACCAACCGTGGTTGGGAACCATGGGTATTATTAAAGATGAATAGTTTGGTTCATTGATGCAGATATGGATGAAGAAGTTTAGGTATGACATGTGGCTTCATAAGACAGTGGATTGGATGATATTTTGTGCTTAGTGATGTGTAGGAAATAGTTTCTTTGGATACCAAGTCTATCTTGCACTAGGACTTAGGCTTGATCAGCGCAATAAACTGCAATTTGAGGTCAAGACTCTCCTTTCACATGCCACAAAAGCTTGTGGGTACGTTGTATCCCACCACAAAAATCTGTGGTAACAGTGTGCCACATATCCCCTATGAAACTTTTAGAAGATATAAAAACGTGCCACATGTCCTCTCTAAATCTTTTTGAATATTCAAAAACGTGCCATGTGTCCCTAAACTTTCCACCTCCACTTATCTCATATTGTGTGCCTGAAGAATTTCATCTCTGCAACATCATGAGAATTTCAACTTCTCATTATATATCACACTCTTGGAATATTTTCTCCAATGCATCAAGGCTTCTTACCTAATCACATCTTGAGAAGACTTCTCTTCTTACAAGTTCTCACATGAAGTTAAACTTTATGCAATAAACCAACTTCCTCAAAAATAATTCTGAGTCCCAAACTTCCCCTCACCACACAAAATATTCCTCAAAAATAATTTTGAGTCCCAAACTTTTCCAAACTTCTCCTCATCGCACAAAATACTTCTTCATATAACAAGTCAGGCCTAGTCATTTTTCTTACCTGCAGAACTCTTTATTTGTGCTCTTAGTTTTAATTCTGAACTTTAAGAACATTTTAAGTAAGTAAAATATTGAGGTCTTGTACCCTATTGCACCATAGTTTCCATCCATGCGCTACATCACATTTCTACACATTATAAATCCATACACGTAGGATTTTCCATGAGCTTTTATTTTGTCTCTACACAACATTTCACATTAGCATGGATTGAAACTAGAGAATGCGTACACCTTTCAACGACGTACTTTTTGCACCTTAAGGAGAAATCTTATAGGAAAGGTCAACCACCGCACATAGTGGGACTCCTGGGTTTTTGCACAGTTCGGAAAAGAAAGCTTCTGGTTTATGAATGCATGTGGATTTTGAGCCTTCAGGATGGTTTGTTTGATGATGGTTATCATGTGTAGCTTGACAGGGGCAAAAGATTTTGGATTATGACAGATACTTCCAAGAGCTTGGTTTTTGTTACATACCAAGTGCAAGTCTATTATAATTCATGGTGATATTAAGCATATAAATATTTTCTTGGATGGCGACTTCTCTACCAATATTTTGGATTTCAGGCTCGCAAAGCTAAAGACAGAATATCTCAAGAAGCAGAGAAAGGATATCGATGGGAATAAATCCAATGGAAATCGAGATCGACCTGAACTGGTAAGTGATTGTCATAGACGATAAGTCACTGAGGGAAGAAACAAGGAGCACAATGACTGTATAAATGGGTTTTTATATCGTTGACAGAGATATGGAGTGTCTGGTGCATATGAATTTATCAAAGACTTATGGTAGAAAAATTAAGAAACGAGAATGAAAACCAACTCACAACACCTGGAGGTCGAGGAAGCAAAGCCAAGATTCATTCAATTAATCAATGAGAATTACAATGTATATATAAGATGTCATACTGTTTGAAACGGTTGGAGCCAACCTCAACTAATCACTGCAACTAATCTCCATTATTCCTAAGTCTCCCCTTTAATGGAGAAAAGATTGGCATCCACACCTAACATTTCCCTAAACAGTTCAAATTTGATCTTCCCAAGAGGCTTAGTGAAAATATTAGCAACATTTTCAGTAGTATTACAATACATTAAAACAATGTCATTACATTGCATCTTTTCTCGAATAAAATGGAACTCAGTATCATCATGCTTTGTCCTTGAATGATAAACTAGATTATTTTCCAACTTGATTGAGCTCTGGTTATCACATTTGATTATCGTAGCTTTTCTTTGTTCTTGTCCAACATCTTGAAGTAGTATTCTCAACCAAACAACTTGACAAGTTGCTTCACACAATGCTTTATATTCTGCCTTAGTGGATGACAAAGATACATTAGGTTGATTCTTACTGCTCCATGAAAAAATCTCGGATCCAATGCTAAAGGCATAACCTGTAATAGATCTCTAATCATTCAGATTGCCAGCCCAGTCAGAATCTGAGTAACCTATCATCTCAACATAGAATGAATCAATATATTTAATACCATAATGAATTGTGCCTTTGAGATACCTAAGTACCCCCTTCACTGCATTCCAATGGCTTATAGAGGTTTAGCCATAAACTACATGGTATCATTTTCCTTCTTCGAACCGTCATCATAGTAAAGTTTCATGTTTTGCTGCATTGGAACATAAGAAACTTTACACTGATCCATTCTAAACTTCTTAAGTACTTCTATGACATGTTTACCTTGAGACATAAAGGTTTGACCAGCACTTCTCCAAACTTCAAGACCGAGGCAGTAATGTAACTCACTAAGATATTTCATTTCAAATACCTTGACATATGTTTCTTAATTCCACTCATCAATTTTTCTGAATTTCCCTATTAAATCATCAACATATAAGGAAATCAATACAACATGCCCTTTTTCATCAAACTTGGTATACAGATTTGGATCACTTTTTCTCCTCATAAAACCCTCCTGAAGAAAGAAGGAATCTATCTTCCCATAACATGACCTAGGTTCTTGTTTCAGTCCATACAATACTCTTTAATTTACACACTAAATGTTCCTGACCACTTTTCACAAAACCCTCTGGTTGAGTAAGGTAAACATGGTTATTCACTGGAACTGCTTCCAACTTCGTTCTTCCTGCATGTTGGTCTGCCATCTCAAAGATGGATTCTGTAGAAAGCTAATCAGTGGTGCGGCCATCTCTGCCAAAGAATTCAAGGAATTTGCCATTCTGATCTGCCTTGGTGTATAAATTCGAACCATCAACTATCAATGCTAATTATTTGGGTGTATGAAATTTTCCATTATCGCCCACAAATCGCATGATCAGAGGAGCCCATGTATCACATGATCAGACTTGGAACATATATTATCAGACTTGGAACATTCAAACCTTAAGTATTATTCATTTCTGATAGTGAGTCTGCGTATCGCCTGATCAGAGGAGCCCGCGTATTCGGTTTTCTATCTGGACTGTGATTTATATTTTGAAGTTGTCTGCACTGTGATCAGAGGAGCCCGATTAGTTGTCTGACTGTGATATATATTTTGAAGTTGTTAAGTAGCGAGATTTAATTGACAGTGCATAGTTCTTCAAACATCTCCTGGTATCGTATCTTGCTGCGAGTTTGTTGCGTGAAGGATTTGCAAGGATAGCAAATCCGTTGGCAGAATCCTATTTCAATGAAATGAACAACAAGTTATATGGCTTGAATTTCATCAATTGGAAATTCAAAATTTAAACTTTGATGAAAGGTTATGGCATATGGACTGAATTGAAAGGAGATGAAGTGCGACCCGATGCTACTGCAGGTGCCACAACGGAAGCAATCCTATATTGGGATAAGTGGGAGAAGCAAAGCCAAGATTAATTATATAACTCGAATTTCATCAATTGGAAAATTAAAATTTAAACTTTGATAAAAGGTTATGGCATATGGACTGAATTGAAAGGAAATGAAGTGCAACTCGATGCAACTGCAGGTGCGACAACGGAAGCAATCCTATATTGGGATAAGCGAGAAAAGCAAAGCCAAAATTAGTTATAAATTAGTTATATGGCTCGAATTTTATCAATTCAAAATTTAAACTTTAATGGAAGGTTATGGCATATGGACTGAATTGAAAGGAGATGAAGTGCGACCTGATGCGACTGCAGGTGCGACAACTAAAGCAATCCTATATTGGGATAAGCGGGAGAAGCAAAGCCAAGATTGAGGTAGGTTTCTGCCAACAGATTCGCCATCCTTGCAAATCCTTCACGCAGCAATCTTGCAACAATATACGATACCAGGAGACGTTTGAAGAACTCTGCTTTGTCAATTAAATCTCGCTACTCAACAACTTCAATATATATATCAGAGTCATATAGCAAATCGGGCTCCTCTGATCACCGTCCAGACAACTTCAAAATATATATCACAATTCAGAGAGAAAACCGAATACGTTGGCTTCTCTGATCATGCGATACGCGGACTCACTATAAGAAACGAATAATAATTAATGTTCGAATGTTACAAATCCGATAATATATGTTCCAAGTTTGATCATGCGATACACAGGCTCCTCTGATCATGCGATACATGGGTGATAATGGAAAATTTCATACAACAAAATATTAGCGTTGATAGCTGATGGTTCGAATTCATACACCAAGGCAGATCGGAATGGCGAATTCCTTAACTTTTTGGCATAGATGGCTGCACCACTGATTATCTTTCTGCATAATCCATCTTTGAGATGACAGACCACTCATACAGCGTGCAAGGAGAATAGAGTTGGAAGCAGTTCCAACGAATAACGATTTTCGATATAGCAGTTCCAGCGAATAACAATGCTTACCTTACTTGTTGTCCCTTCGCCGCTCCACAACGAGATCCTTCACATAGAATAGAAGGGAATGTTACTTCACGCAGACCATGCACAGATCCTCCTTAGCGATCCTCACGCAGACCATGCACAGATCCTCCTTAGCGATCATCACGCAGACCATGCACAGGAAGAACGGGTTCCGCCTCAGCAACGATCCTCCTTACAATGTATAGACAGCGATCCCGCAGACCACTAATGGAGCGATCGACTTCCTCATGATCCGCCTCCTCACGATACCAAGCGATCCGCCTCCTCACGATCTGCCTCTCATAGCAACTCATAGTACCTGGAGGTCGGGGAAGCAAAGCCAAGTTTCGTTTAATTAATCAACCAGCTCAGCTACATAATTGTGGCTGATCAACCCGGAATAAGATGAAAAGAATATATTAAATTTTATTATTGATTAACAAATAAACTGTTGAGCTTCATTTATCTGGTGTTAATATTTTAATTTATGTTAATCACTTAGGTGGCAATCAGTTAGCTATCAAAATAATTTTTAAATATGATTAGGTAAATGTAAAAAAGTAAACACATAAACTGATGTCTTTAAGTTAATGATGTGACTATTAAGAATATTCCAACCATATTTAATCTTGTCCATAAAAAACTTATTAAGCACTAAATCCCTATTAAATCTGCCCATTGTCAATAGGTATACGCCTTTCTCCATAACGAGAATTACAATGTATATATGAAATTCCATACGATTTGAAATAGTTGAAAATTACAATGTATATATGAGATTCCATACGGTTTGAAATGGTTGGAGCCAACTTCACTTAATCATCTTAACTAATCTCCATTATTCCTAAGTAGCAATTTGGTATCGCTGGAATAGAATTTGGTATTTTTATTAAGCAATGCTTCACACAAGGGTTTGGGTTTGGGTTTAAATGATGAGACAAAAATACCGATGATGAGGATAAAATTAGTTTCAATAGTAGGAGGGAAAATAATTAAAAGGGTTGGATGTAATAGGAAAACAATGGAGAATTTAGTGTTAAGGATTACATTATGGAGTGTATTGGTACTCAAATAAAAAAGGAGATGCCAAGGGGCAACAAACGAGATTTGAACATGGGTGAGAGAAGAATTTTGAGGTTGGGAACAATATTTGAACATGGGTGGGAGGAGAAGTCACAGAAGTGGGGGGATAGGAGGGAAAAAATATTTAAATGGCAGTTGACTTTTGCTGAGGAGGATGAGAGTCAAGAGCCCGAGAAGAAGGAGAAATATAAGAGTAGAGATCCCAAAGAATGGTGGAGGTTTAAAAACATCCTACTTATTTTCCCTACTATTGCATTATCATTTACTACTTAGCCCTACATAATCTACTTATAGGATTGAGTATCCATATTTGATCTCTTATATTTTGGGTATATTTATTGAGTATCCATCTTGTTAGTTTTTAATTTGATTTTTAATATGTTTTTATTTTAGGGATAGGGGATGGCTATCAAGATAGATCTTCCTATTGGGGTTGTTTGATCTAGATTATCTTGAGAATGAAATGAAGGCAGAGATATAACAATCAAATATATAGATATATTGCAATAAACATAGAGATACATAATGCACAATTTTTTATTAATGAGAGAAATGTACAGAAATTGTAAAATTACAGAGTGAATGACTTGCTAGAATGGTGACAACTTATCTTTGAGAAAAGATGTGATGGATATGCTCATTCACAAGAAGATCATGTTTGCAATGAGGCTCCAAAGGCCTTTTTAACATAAAGAAAATCCAAAACCCTAACCTCAGAAGATGAAACACCAAAATGTTTGTGGACCTCGATGGGGGTAATTGATACGTCAACTTCCCGAGGGCGTAACTTTTGCATATGATTTATGTTTGGGGTGCTATATACCTCATAGGAAAGGTATAGTTGAGAAATATATATTCCATTTGGCCTAGCATCTTCCTCTGGCTACATGTTAGGAGTTATCGATCCCAAAAACATTTCGTTTATGGCCTCAAAAAATTATGCATTACTATACATTTCTCTCACTAATAAAAATTTTGCATTATTGCATCTCTTTCAATATCTATGTATATTTTATTTTTATATCTCCGCCTTCATTTCATTCTCAAAATAATCTAGATCAGTGGTATCAGAGAAGACCACTCTTTTTTGTTTCTTAGTGCATGTCCCCAACGAGATCAGGGTATATATATTTGGTTCTCGAGCTAGTTTCCCTTGAGGACAACCACTCTCACTAACCCAAGTGGCCTCCCATGGTGAAAGAAAAGAGAGATGAGATAGCATAAGATCCCATCAATTGTTTTCTTCCAGAATCCCTCGTGCAACAAATGAATGAGATGTTGGATAATTTTTCCCAAATACTTCAACGATTATCGACAAGAGCAGGTGTGTCTTCACCAAGAAGTCACTTTGGAGATGCTACCCCATTCAAGGTACAAGTTAATTTCGATATTCTCATATTTGAAGGTTAGATCGATGAGGATGCTTTGGAAAAGTGGTTAAATATACTAGAAGGTTATTGTAAATTCTAACCTTGTACAATATCTACTGCAAACTGATATTTAAAAAGAAGCTGAATGTAGAAGGAAAGGTGGAGAAATACAAAGATCGATTAGTAGCAAAGGGTTATTCCCAGGTTGA
>CBVK0100413556.1:0-19547 GCA_900067695.1 Picea abies
AGATCTACACTCTTTCCCTACACGACGCTCTTCCGATCTCACTATGAAGAAGTTATGACACTCTGAAGTTTTTCGAAAACAGCTATAAAAAGTCAAACAGTGAATAGGCCATACTGATGACGTCAACAGTATGGATGTTGATGTCAACATGACACATGTCACCTTCTAGAAGCCCAACAGTTTGGCGGATTCAGCCAAATCTGGAGGAGGTTCGCTAAATTTGGCGAACTGGTTAGCGGTTCTGCTTATTTAACCGGGCAAGCAAAACGAGGCAGGGGAGAGTGGGCAGAGGCTACATTGGAATCCATGCCAGGAGGTGTCCTAGGCAACTTGCTCAGAAATAGATCAACTTCATACTCAAAAGTTGCATAATTTCGAGAGGATTCTGAATATGCTATTTGTTTCTTCATCAGAGTAGCAGAACATAAAAGTATCTCTAGAAGAGGAGTTGGCATGCTTTTCGAGACTGTACAGATCTGACAAGCAGAGGCTGCATAGGAATTCATGCTAGGAGGTGTCCCAGGTGACCTGCTCAAAAATAGGTCGACTTTATACTCAAAAGTTGAAGAATTTCAAGGGGATTCCGAATATGCTCTCTGTTTTTTCATCAGAGTAGCCGAACAGAAAAGTGCCTCCAGAGCCCATTTGAGCAAGCCAAATATACTCAAGTTTACAGTCAAAAGTTGTAGAATGACGATTTCCAGCTACTTATGATGTTTGTTTCTGCCCAGAATTGCAGATCTCAAAGTTGATTTTTTGGGATCTCTTATGTAAGCCTTTCTTTGTAATTTTTTAAGCATTTGAGATTAATTAAAGAGCGGTCTCACTGTTGGAGTGGACCCAGAGACATAGCCAAGAACTCCGTTACCAATTCTTGTTCATAGATGGTTTTATTACATGTTTATGTGCTCATGTGCTTGATGGATGTTCTTTAATTTTGCATTACAAAGATGGTTAATAGTTAAAAATCCACATGCAAATAATGGTCAAAAGATCTTGAATTTTAGATCAAGTTAAATTTCAGATCAAGTTGGTATCAGAGTGAGGTTAACCATTTTCTTTGTGAGTTGATGTTAACAAGATCCCAGCTTCAACATGGTGAAGGATAACTTGAAGAGTTTGATCCAGAGATTGGTTCAAGAAGAGGAAGGATGTCTTCACCAAAAGGAGAAGAAGCAGCTTCTTCTATCCCTTCTAAACAGGAATTTCTGAAAGATTTCATGAGAATGCAAACGATGGTAGAGGAGCTCTATCAAGATTGAAAGAAAGGTGAACAAGGTGGACTATCTCATATAGAAGATAAAAAAGAAGGAGGTGGTGAGGAACCCCCTAAAACCCCACCAACTTCTCTATCTCTTCTTGATGGTTCTATTCCTTCTCCATTTGAAAAGCAAAAAACAAAATTTGATCTTAATATGCCTCATTTAAAGCTTGATATTATGTTTGAATTACTTATGTATAATGGAGAGCTTAATGCTAAAAAACTGGACAATTGGATCTGTCAAATTGAAGTTTATTGTAGGATTCCAAAGTTTACTGAAGATGCTGTTAAAATTCAGTTGGCTTCTCTCCGACTTGGAGGGACTAATCTCATTTGGTGGGAGAGCATATCTCAAGAGGATCTTTCCACAAAAGGCAAAATCGTTTCCTCTTGGTATGATTTCATTTTAGCACTTAAAAAATAATTTTATCCATTAGGGTATATGCAACAAGCTATGATGGATTGACAGAATTTGAGACAAAGTAAGGGACAAAGTGTGCAAGAATACACACAAGAATTTCGAAAAAGAGCATTGGTACTTGGTATACCTTTCTACACTCAGGAAACGCTTCTCAAATATATAGGAGGATTGCATACTTATTTACGTCATATGATATTGATGTTTAATCCAACTAACCTTGACGATGTGTGTGTTCAAGCAACTCACATTGAGTCAAAAGGGAAGAGTGTTCATGATGTTTCTTCAGCTAAATCCGTCCAGGCAAAAGAAGGCAAGGAAAAGTGGAAAGTTAAACATGCAGCTACAATGAAGAAGGGTGATGAGAGACCTACATGCTTGCATTGTTAAAAGCAAGGGCATGAAGAGGCAAAGTGTTGGAAGCTACATCCTGAAATGAAATCGAAGTGGTTTAAGGATCGGAAGGGGAAGCAAACAACCACGGTTATCGTTGAGGACCTTGGATCAGATTCTGAGGACGAAACAAAGATAACAATCGTAGCTGTGAAAGGTAAATCTATTGTTGATAATGATGCTAACATTGGTTCTTCATGTGCTTCTACTTCTAAAAATGATGACAATTCTAAGGATAGAAAGAGAAATGCATTGCTTCATATAAGAGTGATTACAAAACAAACAAAGGTTGACACACTCATAGATAGTGGATCTCAAGTTAATCTTATTTTAGAGGAAGTAGTTAAGCAATTGAGATTAACAAGGAAACCACACAAGAAACCTTATCCATTAGGTTGGGTATGTAAAGATAAAAGATTACAAGTAACACAACAATGTGATCTAAAGTTTGCAATTACATCTAAGTTTGTAGATGAGGTTGAATTTGATGTGGTCCCACTAGATATCTGTGGAATTGTGTTGGGTAGTCTGTACTTATATGATCAAAAAGAGATCTTCTATCGAGAACATAATCAATATCACTTGTTTAAAGAAGGAATTGAGTACATAGTGCATTCACATTCATTCAAAAATGAAAAATCATTGGGCACTACACAACAATTAAAAAGGGTTGTTAATGCAAGTCGGAATTTGACACTTATGTCTATACAATGTAAGAAAGAAAATAATCCTAAGCATGAAAAGGAAGTGTCATTTCACTACAATGCACCTGTTTTGGTTGATAGTATTTCTATGGTTAAAAGTCAGCATGGTTCGAGTACAATCTCTTTCACATGTTCAATGTTTATATTCAGCTTATTACTCATCAGCAATATGTGGTTGGGTCCGACAATGTTGAATGAAGATGTGATTAAGAATGTGATTAATGTACTTAACAATGTCAGTGCAGTGTTGATTGTTGTATTGTTGAGTCAGATGTACAGGTTCCAGGAGGAATGGATAGGTGATACAGGAAAAGTGAGACAAAGATGTCCTCACTTATTTTCTGAATGATTTCATGGTTTTTTTGGTCCAAAATCTTCTCAGTGGGGAGGTGTGATCTAGGTGGATCCAAAACCCCTCAAAAATACTCAAATGTAGAAAATGAGGATCTAGGAATGGCCTAGAAGTCTCAAAAGGGTCCCTAGGCTCAGAAAATGCTCAAAAATCAAAGTTCTCATATTTGGATGAAACCAACTCCATTGTGTCCGGCTCATTCTCCCGATTCCGGCCATATATTTACTTTCTCAAACAGAGCTCGTATGAAGAAGTTATGACACTCTGAAGTTTTTCAAAAACAATGATAAAAAGTCAAACAATCAATAGGCCGTACTGATGATGTCAGCAGTACGGACGCTGGCATCAGCATGACACATGTCACCTTCTAGAATCCCAACAGTTTGGCGGATTTAGCCAAATCTAGTGGATTTTCGCCAAATCTGGCGGTTACTGCCAAATATGGAGGAGGTTCGCTAAATTTGGCGAACTGGTTAGCGGCTCTGCTTATTTAAATGGGCATGCAAAAAGAGGCAAGGGAGAGTGGGCAGAGGTTGCATTGGAACCCATGCCAGGAGGTGTCCCAGGTGACCTGCTTAGAAATAGATTGACTTTATACTCAAAAGTTGCAGAATTTCAAGAGGATTCCAAATATGCTATCTGTTTCTTTATCAGAGTAGTCAAACATAAAAGTGTCTCCAAAAGAGGAGTTGGCATGCTTTTCGAGACTGTACGGATCTGACAGGAAGAGACTGCATTGGAATTCATGCCAGGAGGTGTCCCAGGCGACCTTCTTAGAAATAGGTCGACTTTATACTCAAACGTTGAAGAATTTCAAGGGGATTCTGAATATGCTCTATGTTTCTTCATTAGAGTAGCCGAACAGAAAGTTCCTCCAGAGCCCATTTGAGTGAGCCAAGCATACTCGAGTTTACAGTCAAAAGTTGCAAAATGACGTTTTCCAGCCACCTATGATGTCTATTTCTGCCCAGAATCGCAGATCTGAAAGTTGGTTTTTTGGGAGCTCTTATGTAAGCCTTTCTTTGTAATATTTTAAGCATTTGAGATTAATTAAAGAGCGGTTTCACTATTGGAGTGGACTCAGAGACGTAGCCAGGAATTCTGGTGAACTTCGTTACCAATTCTTGTTCATAGATGGTTTGCTTACATGTTTATGTGCTCATGTACTTGATGGATGTTCTTTAATTTTGCATTACAATGATCGTTAATAGTTAAAAATCCACATGCAAATAATGGTTAAAAGATCTTGAATTTTAGATCAAGTTAAATTTCAGATCACAACTACTAGATAACAATCCAAATAAAGGGGCAACTATGTATACTGATGGAAGGGCAAAAGCTACTGGAAACATTGCGGGCTTTATAAATAGTACACGACCAATGGCAACAACTAAGAAACCGAATTGCATATTTGAGGCATGCAAAGGAAATCGTATATTTGTATGTGCAATAAAAACAATAGTTCCAGGTGAAGAGGTGTTGATCGATTACAACCTAAATCGAATAGATGGAGAGGGTGACCGTGGAAAGGCACCCACTTCGCCTCAGCAGGTAAATGTTAAATACAGTAAAAAATTATGACTACAACAACTAAATTTCATAAATTTCATTTTCTTTTTTTTTCTGTTATTACTGCAATATTTCATTTTCTTAATGTTACAGGTGAATTTCCTAACTTTTATTGATTGATTTATTGTTTCAACATCTGTCCAAGGTGACCGTAGTAGAAAATCACCCGATACATCTCTCCAAGGTGACCGTGGCAAGGCACCCGCAGTGCCTCACCAGGTAAATGTTAAATACAGTAACAACTTATGACTACAACAACTAAATTTCTGAAATTTCATTATTTTTTTTTTGTTATTACTGCAATATTTCATTTTCTTAATGTTACAGGTGAATTTCCTAACTTTTATTGATTGATTTATTGTATCAACATCTGTCTAGAGTGACCATGGTAGAAAATCACCTGATACATCTCTCCAGGGTGACTGTGGTAAGGCACCCGCAGTGCCTCACCAGGTAAATGTTAAATACAGTAACAACTTATGACTACAACAACTAAATTTCTGAAATTTCATTATTTTTTTTCTGATATTACTCCAATATTTCATTTTTTAAATGTTACAGGTGAATTTCATAACTTTTGTTGATTGATTTATTGTGTCAACTTCTGTCTAGGGTGAACGTGTCCGAGTTTCACCCGTTACATCTCTCCAGGGTGACCATAGAAAGGCACCCGCAGTGCCTCACCAGGTAAATGTTAAATACAGTAAAAAATTATGACTACAACAACTAAATTTCTGATATTACTCCAATATTTCATTTTTTAAATGTTACAGGTGAATTTCATAACTTTTGTTGATTGATTTATTATGTCAACTTTTGTCTAGGTTGAACGTGTCCGAGTTTCACCCGTTACATATCTCCAGGGTGACCATGGAAAGACACCCTCAGTGCCTCACCATGTAAATGTTAAATACAGTAACAACTTATGACTACAACAACTAAATTTCTAAAATTTCATTATTTTTTTTTCTGATATTACTCCAATATTTCATTTTTTAAATGTTACAGGTGAATTTCATAACTTTTGTTGATTGATTTATTGTGTCAACTTCTGTCCAGGGTGAACGTGTCTGAGTTTCACCCATTACATCTCTCCAGGGTGACTGTGGAAAGGCACTTGCAGTGCCTCACTTGGTAAATGTTAAATACAGTAACAACTTATGACTACAACAACTAAATTTCTAAAATTTTGTTATTGTTTTTCTGATATTACTGCAATATTTCTTTTTTTAATGTTAGAGATGAATTTCATAACTTTTTTTGATTGATTTATTGTTTAAACATCGGTCCAGGCTCCCACATAGGATATTGATGAGGACGAAATATATTATTCGACAAACCCAATGACAACTGTAAAGAGGCCTTAAAGAAGACTAACATGGAATATCTAGATTTGATTAGCAAAAGACCCCTGACATAGGAGGACAGGGAAAGAATTGTAGAGCTACAAACTACAATAACTAATTATGGGGTAAGTGGCATCTTTACATATTTTTATTAGCTATGAAAATTTCATATCCATTTTTTAGTTTTATATTTTGTATATGATATGATAAAGAAAAGTTTTATGTTTGTAGGAGTTTTTAAACCCCGTGCGTGGGGATCCTGTAGATATTGCAACTGCTATAGGTAGCAGTGAGGGTCCAATGCAAAAAAAAGGTCGACATAACAAAGTGCAAGTGAGGATTTTTTAGCCTCCTGAGGTTCCCCTTGAATCCATTGATGAGCGGGGTGATTTTGACCGTCATGACATGCCGGAGCATGATGAGTTGGAGCCTGGGACTCCACATGATGACTCTGAAGAGGAACATAGTGTAGGTGCACATGATACTATTATGAATGGAGCAGAATGAATTAAAACAACTGGATCACTAGATGTCACCTTTCTGGTGGATGACGAATGAGTTCCGATAAAGATTCAGAAGATTGCAAGTAATTGCCCCATTAATTGATTCATTTTTTTAATGAAATTGAAATGGACATTTGTTGAGATTATTAATTGATTAATGGATAACACATTACTGTAGGAAACAATGTTTTCTATAGAAACTTTCATGAAAAAGCGTTGGAGTTGTTTTGCCCCACCATTCACACACGGTGGAATGGCCAAGATAGGAAAAAGAAAGATGATTTAATAGATCACATGGTGAACTTGTTCGGCAACACTTTCAACAAGAAAGTGGTTACAAAGTTAGCTAACCATAATTTAAAATACACCAGGGCCCAGTATAGGGATAAATTGCAAATAGACCTAAAGCACGAGCGCCCTCCCATGGTTTCCAAGAAAGAGTGGAAGGCGTTAATAGAGGATGCAAAGGAGAACTTGTTTAAAAAACAAGGACGAAAACCACGAGTTGGTCAAGCAAGGTACAACACATGTCATATTATCAGTGAAATATGAGCATTTATTTTTTTCTTTCCTGTTTTAAGTAACAATTCAGATATCTATTTTTTTTCAAAAATTCCATATGTAGGCTACCATACACATCCAAAGAAACAAAGACCAGAGTGGAAAAACACGGCCAGCATGAACTAGGTCAGGGTGGCTACAGAAAACTGAAATCCCGAATAGTAAGATTTAAATGATTAACTCTGGTTAATATTTATTTAATAGTAGCGAAAAAATATATGTTTTTGTTAGTGGTATTTTTAATGGTGTTATGCTTTGTAGTTAAATATGTTTGACACTACTGCCACCGAGGAGGATCTGAAGCTTGGTTACAAGCATGGTTTTAAAAGTGTCATTGAATATAAAAGATTCTTAGGCCAGACTCCTATCTCCCTAGCCATGCAGGTAAATCAAATGAATAAGGAAACCACGATAGCATGCTTGTAAAGTCTTTTCATATTTTATTATATCACCCTTAACTAAGTATTTATGTTTGTTTTCAAGCAACAGTGATACCGCAGTAGTGAATCAAGTGATATTCAGCAAACACCACATCATACAAGGGTCCACAGGTTTAGTGATAGTGTAGAGCAGAGTACCCATTCTGGTATGTATGCTTCAGAATTAGAAATATTTACTGTGATTGTAGATATTTATTTTCTGACTTATACTTATATATTATTTTCTCAAAATTCAAGAGCATGTAGCTCAAGAGGGTGAAATGTGAGAGCAACCAAGTGGACAGGAAATTAACGCACCAACTGTCCCAGCTACAGAGACAGGTAAAGAGAAATACTGTAATGTTAATCAAAACAATGAATTAGTTATTTCAATTATATTTCAACATATCGATATGATCATTTTCGTTGTTCCAGTTCACATCCTTGAACAGATGCCATCTAACCCTTCTTAGCGACGTACCAGAAGTATGGTACCTGAGTGCACACAAACAATAGAAAGACATGGCACACGAAATACAATGTCCTTGGATGATGATGATATCCCAATTGTCAGTTTTATGAATGTAAAAAAACATAAATCAAAGAAAAATTAGATGTATAAATTCATGACCTGTTTTTGGATCTTTATTGATGTTTATATGTTCATATGTTTTGATGACTATCCTAGTTATGCATTAATGTATATATTTTTTCTATATAGAGAAAATCATTTGTTGGGTATGGGAAATTGAGAGTGATGTGAGGGGGGGGAGGGGCCATATGAGCTTCCACCTTCACGTGGTTGGCCCTGTTTAGTAGAGAATAACCTATTCTCGAAACAAAGAGAAGCTCATTAAGGTATGCGACAACTTAATTTTTTTCTAGAGTATTTTACATAACTAAATGCATGCTTATTTTCTTATTATAAATTATTTACTCATATAAAAAATTTGTCCTATATGATTCATGAAGGTCTTAGTGATTGAAATGCATCTCATTGACAACTCTTATCAAGTTGTATGGGCTAATGGATCTGGTGAAAGAACAATGAAAAGATAAGGGTTTTGACGTGTTTTTAAAAGTAGGCTTTATACTAGTAAAAGTTCACAATCCTCATGAATATGTAGATATTGATATATATGCCAAGTTCCATGTGGTGTTTTGGTTTACTTGTAGATATTTTAAATATAATTTTGGTTTACTTGTAGTTTTTTTATAAAGAAGTATAACTATTTTAGAGAACCCCCATATACAAAGTCTTTATCCATATCCTCATTGTGAAAAATAAATTAGAAAAGATCCCTCACTTCAATCATTTCCATAATCCTAACCTTATTGTTATCCCTAGTCCAAATACTGGTTCCTATTAAACAATGCATGAAGCTAATCCCAATAATCTAGACCCCTCCTCTCATCCCACATGTTAGTGCAAGTATTATAAGGCTCCAAAGGACACTACTACAAAATGCTTATTCTCATAATAATAATTCACATCCAAATCCTTGTACATAGATGAGAAATCCCTTGATGATCCTAGGGTACACCAATATTTGGACACTTCTCCCCCCAAAAAAATAGTCCCTATTACAAACTCTATTGAAAAATATCCCTCATTACTCATAATGACGAATGAAATTTATTCCCCTCTCTAAGTCTCCTTTTTACTCATAATTGTTAGATCAAAGACCAACTTGCCACTATAATCCTTGACAATTGTAACCAAAATAATCGCATTTTCCATCACTCCTCACCCCTCTCCTTATCATTGGGGCTTTGTACAATAGGATGGAACTCATCTTCTCATTAATAAACATTGTGGAGTCACCCTTGTCATAGGGATTTTTCAAGATATTGTTGAATGCTATGTATCTCACCTTGATTACTCTAATTTACTCTTGAACATATAATATGAACAACAATGAAATTCTTTATAAGGTGTCCATTGTTCCTATTGGGAGTTGTTTTTGGCTAGCTTAGACTTCCCATTATTAAATCTAGCCACTTCTTACCTGGTAGCACCCAATATTACCTAGTTCTCTACTTGTCTTCTTCCTCTCCTAGAGTTCCATGCTCTCCTACATACTCTTCCTCTTTTCCTAGTCCTTCAAATGCTTGGGTAAAGTATTGCCTCTCCTCCTTATCTTTTCTTCCTTACACCCCTTTTTCTCCATTTATATTTGGTCATAATATCGATGGGTCCCTTATAGGTCATTATCTCAAGAAAGACCCTACTTGAGATAACCTCTGCCTAGTTAGGAACAACTATCACTTCTTTGGTCAGTTTTCAAAGATTTCCCTCTTAATGGTCACATTCCATATCTTACAACTATGGAGCCCCTCCCAATGGTGACATCATATATTCATTTGATCCTCTCTCCTCCACTGGTACCATTGGTATTTTTCACCTCTACACTTGCATTGAACTTAGGTTGATGCATGTCGCCTCCTACGCTTGCATAAAATACCCCATTGATGCATGCCACCTCTCATTCTTTCACTAAATCTAGGCTACCATGTGTTGTTTTTGTGCTTTTGATGACTCTATATTACTAGTTTATGATGTCTATTATGCTCACACTCTCTAGATTATCATATGTCACATGGGACTCATGCTATGTCCTTGACTAGTGTATGGTGCCTTAATGACTACAAAAAACCTAGAACAATGAATGCCATTTGTTACACTCACCTTACCTCCAAGTTTCCATATGTTACATTTATTCTTGTGATAAACCTATATTAGAGTGTGTTTCCTCTCTCGCTCTCGTTCACTCTTAGTTTGTTTATGTCAACTCATGCCTTTTTCCAATGTCATGCCAGTGTCATCAACTTCTTTCTCTTACCTTTGTTAGAACTACCATAACACCACAACCTCCCATCTTGATATTTTTATCTATCCTCCATCCTTTCCATAAGAGATCATGTTGCTAACCCTACCTCACTTTTGGTAATATTCCAACCTCTGTGATGTACGTATCTAGCTAAACATGTTCTTGCATTGTTCATTGCTCATTCTTGGAAATGAAAGTATGTATTAGTCTACCCCCTGTATATTGAACATATTCATGATGTACCCAAAATTTTGGACCTCATTATTATTGTCCCTTTTGTATGCTCCAACAATTGTGCAAGTGACATCCACAAGTCTCTTCCTATTATATTAGTAATATTCCTCTTATTATTATCAAGGAAGGAGTTGATAACTACTATGCCTAAATTATCAAGGCATCAAATAACATTATGTTTTTACAAGAATATATGAGTCAATGTCATAACGACCCTTTAGGTTCATAAGAGTTTCCAATTATTCAAGGTGTTAAGAGCCATTATTTCCCAAATCATTCAGAACATAGAAGAAAATTGACCAATAGCTTATACATAGGTGATGAAAGAGATTTTAAAACCTTTTCATAAATCACAACCTTTTTATTGATGGTGTCTTCATGGGTTCAAAAAACTACTTTACAAACCTAACAATATTTCTACCTTTCAACATTTTCATGAACCCTTGGGTTTACCATTACTCCTTGTGGGTCATAAATTTCCACTCACCAAATTCATACAAATTGAAATTTTTGTCACTTGCACAAGCCTATATGATATCAGTACAAATATATGAATTCAACTAGGAGTAGACCTTTTCCCTTTCAAGTTGATGATCCCCATCAACTTTGGGACTCAATGTCTTTTCATTAAATTCTCCTTCTAATGAGGATGGCATAGACAACTTCAAATGATCCACATAAACATTGGAATATTTTCCCATATATGGTGACCAATCCAAGCAAATAGTTTTTATTCATTCTTATCCAAAATGTCTATATTATCATTTTATATCCTTGGGATACTCATGCAATTGTAAATAAAGGATAGAATTCTCTTCAACTTATATCCATTATCATCTAGAGTGTGGATCTAGGTATCTTGAGAATCTATTATATCTACTACAAATGATAAATGTAGATATTCCAAAATGCACCTTTACATGAGTGAAGAATATAATTACATCTTGTTTTCATGTTTCAACATGGTATAAAAACTACCATATTATTTAGTCTTGTTTACTCTAAAATGTATATCGACTTTACAGCTTCAAGCTTCCCACGTGAGCTTATTCTTGGCTCTCCTTTCTTAACAACAAAATTATGAAATTTATACTTTAATCCCCCTTCAATCCTACAATCATCTCAAATACGCGAGACTTTCATATATATACAAGTTTTGTAAGGTTTTAACCATTTGCCAAAATTTGAGCTAGATGTAGGTAATCCCTTATATTCTTCAAGTACATAAGAGTTTAACTTTAGAGCTATGGTCAAATAAAAACAAAGAGGTCTTAAAGGAAATTGACCATGTGGTTTTGTATATATTTATCATGCAGCTTGATTACCGAATCAAAATGTTGCAGGATACTTCAATGCCTATACTTCAAAATGTTGCAGGATACTTCAATGCCTATACTTCAATGCCTAAACAAATGTATATATTTATCATATTTATCATACTTCAATGCCTAAACTATGATGTACAACTCCTTATCTTATTTGGGGTATATTATGATTACACCAACAAAAGTTTCAAGTGTTATGTTATCCAACTCCTTCTTTGTATCAAAGGTTTCGCCATTATGTATCATGCGAAATTTGATTTGATTTCAAATGAAATTACAAGTTTCATTAGATTTAATATTGATGCATTACAATTCTTTCATGTCAAAGCTTTAGTTACTTGGTTTTCAATTGCAATGAATTGAAAGGTTATACTTGCCTTTTCTAATGTGCATTGAAGAGACATTTCATTCCTAAATAATTTGCTAACCCCATGAATTACCTTGGTTCAATTAAATTATCTTGGATCAACCAATTTACAACGAATTTTATATTTCTTAGGTCAATACAAAATTCACATCCTCTAACTACAAAATCCATACAAAACAATAATTGTTTTCCAAGCTCATATTTCTTCATGTTGGCTTGCAATTAATTGTGGGTTAATATGGCATTACCATATTAAAATGTAATATGGTAATTCCATATCTCATGTAAAAAAAATTTTTAAACTTAATGCCATCGTCACAATATCAAGATAGTTCGTCGGAAAAAAATTGCATTTTAACCACCGTGGAAATAGCGACAAACTTTCGTCGCAAGTTGCCACAGGTTTTCGTCACACATACAACATATTCATCGTAAATTTGGTCTTGATGAATCAATGTCGTCGCTATTTCCACGGGTATTCATTGCAATTTTCCATGGTTTTTCGTTGCACATACAACATCTGCGTCATAAGTTTTTGACTTGTCATAAATTTATGTCGTAATTGCGATGAAATTTCATCGTAATTGCCACTGTTGTTCATTGTACTTGCGATGCAGTTTCGTCGTAATTGCGACGATGCAAAGGGTTAACCGAAATTGAAGATGGTGACATGTGGAGAGATAATTTCATCGATGTTTCCATGCACACATGGATTGTCGATAGAGCGACAAAATTATTCCTACAAAAAAAAAAACTCGGCTTTCGTGGAAATTGCGACAGATAAGTGTGGCAATATCAACGAAAAATCGTCGCAAATTTGGTCATATGTACTAGTGAGATGATATCTGGAGAATAATAAGTGAGAAGTCTTCTAAATGTGGAGGTTTTTAGATGACCCCATACCCCTCTGATATTAAGAGAGAGTACGATAATTATTTTTCACACTCTAGGGATTTTATGCCTCTAAGCGCCCCAGAGTTAGTGAGTTGTGAAGAAGAGTCTGTGGAGGAAGAGATTGTTTGTCCTTCTTTGCGCCGAGCACTTCAGGTTTTTATTAGCAAATGTTCAAAGCCAAAACCTTTGGACCAAGTGTGTTTTGTAGCCTGCACCGAAGTTGTAGAAGTCGAAGGATACGGGGATCCCTCCATTGTAAGAGTCTTGTGTATCGATTTCCCTAAGTAAGTTGGCAAGGGTGAGGGGGAGATGACTTCTTTGTATGAGGGAAGGAGCGAATCCATCATAGCACATAGTGTGTTGTCTCCTTAATGATATTCACTAGAGACAAGAAGGTGGATATGTGTTACTTGTAATGGAAGCTCAAGGTCAGGGCACTCAGGTTTGAGTGGGGATTGTGATATGTGGTTTTTGAAGAAGAATCCCACGGGATGACAGTTGATGGAGGCGCAAATGACTGTGGGGAAGTGTTTAAAGGAGCGGGAGAAATGATGGAAGTTGAGTTAGTTTTGAAGTGAGTGGGCGTAGTGAGGGAAGCTGAGTTATGGTTCGGTCTAGTGGGAATAGGTGTAATGTTTGTGTCTGGAGTAGGAGTCGAAATGGAGGAAAAGGATGTAGAAAGAGTGGCTTGTGGAGGAGGCAACTGCATATGATATTCCCTAAGGGTATTTGAGAGAGAGATTCCAGTAAGGTTGTGTTGGAAGTCGAGAGAGTTGTTAGAATGGTGTAAAGGGAGATCAACCGAGGCTAGATTTTGTTGAACAAGGTCAGGTCCAAGAGAGGGTGCTCTAGGGATCCAAGTAGGAGTAGAGTCCAGTAAGTATTTTTCCCATGAGGTTAGAGTGAAGTAAAGAGTGGGGCAGATAGATTTTATTATACCGGAGACATAGTCGGTGTCGGGGGAGTCTTCAAATTCTGGAAGATTTGGATATGATGGTAGAGTGTTAGCTGGCAAGGAGTCCAACCTGCTTGAGAGGTTGAGCATATCTTCCTCTAATTAAATCTCTTTCAAGTGACCTATGCAATCATTTCTAAGGTGACCTGTCTATCTGCAGAGGGTGCATCTAGAGGCGATGCCTAGGTAGTCCATTTTTTGTCAGATGAGTTGTCGCCTCCACTCAATGTCGATGGTCTCTAAGAGTCCATCATGAATATCAATCTCTACCAGGAATTTTTCCATATTCTTATTTGGACCTATGAGAGATAGTGGCTCCACACAGATAAATCGTCCCAATGTATTACCAATGGGTTCAAGAGCTTTTTGGTTCCAAAAATGTAGAGGTAGACCAGGGAGGAGTGCCCAGAAATGCCTTAATCTGAAATATTCATGCGAAGGATCAAATCTTGGCCTCCAATGCTTAAGCATAAGGCTGCCTCCATCTAGGGTTCATTGTTGCTCTAGAATAGCAGTGGAAACCTCAAGAGAATTAAAACAAAAGAAGAGCCAACCATAGGTCAGATGTGTGATCTCCGGGGAGTGGCCCAATAGCGGTCGCCAGCTAGTTTGCATCCAAGATGAAAGGTTAGATTGACAGAGGTTTTTGTATGAGGTCCTTCCCACCAAATCACAAAGGATTAGGGAAACTGATTCCTCCAATCCAATATCATTTCCCATGACCATCTTTCTTTTTGTTTTTTTTGAGCTCCAGGGTCTTGTCTGTGGTTTAACACCTCCGATATGTCTGGCTTCAATTAGACATTTGTGTGTTGACTGATGTGTAGGGAACTTCTGAGCAGTGAGGGATATGGTTTGGTTAGTAGAAGAAGGAATATGTGCTCTATATGGATGGGTGCCTGGTAGGGTAAAGGAGGAATGTGTCCCTGAAAAATATTGTGTAGAGACCAAGTGGGAACTAGGGGGCTGGGGGTCTGTGGAAGTTAGATGTGATGGTAGTTTGTCGTGGGAGGAGTTTTGAGGGTGTGAAGGATAGGAGGGGAGGTTCAGAATGGAGGCCGATGGATCAAAGGAGGAGGTTGTGGGGTTGGGAGGTCGAAGGGGGAGGGGGGATCCAGTATGGTGGGATGGAGAATGTGCCCGGATAGCCAGTTCATCCAAAGTGTTGAAGAAGCCCTCAATGTTCTAGAGGGCCTCGTCATCTATGCCCATAAGAGCACTGACATCTTTCTCCAGCATAGTTTGTCTTGAGGAGGGTGTGGGGTCTCTGGGGAAAAGACCGATAGTGGCAGAGCAATAGGGTCTGGGATATAGAGGAGGATAGTGAAATGAACTGCACCAGTAAAGACAAAAGTTGTAATGAGGAAGGAGATGGGATAAAGAAGAACAGGGCCCTCAGATCCCACTAGGAGAGGAAGTTTCTATATTAGTCGTGGTAAGGGTAGGTTAGGAAAATAGTGACCTGCAGGCTGATTCATTCGAGGCGGCTCTCCAGTAAACCTGTTCATCCATATTTCCACACTCAAATATTAAAAGAAAGAGCCACAGCCATTAGAGTGAGCATGTAGTCTAGTGGTGGAGAGGAAATTCAGGATACTGTGGTGTGAGTGATGGGAGCACTAGTGTTATATAAATGATGATAGAACTTATACATAAGACTCATTTCATTATGCATACGCACCGAGTTTGGCGGCTTCCCGTAACTTAAATTTTCATAAACAGAAAAGGTTCATTATACATATAAACTAAACTAGGTAAGTTTTATAACTTTTCCATTAATGTGATTTTTATTTTATGGAAGTAAATATATTTAGTTAAGAGTTATAATGTTTTATGTTCAAAATACATGCCATGTAAAAGGGGAGCATTTGGAGCATATAAATAGATACATTTAATTATTTTTTAAAATTTAGTTGTAGTTTTATTTTAATTAATGGAAACCTTGAATATGAGTTTTATTTTTTAAGTTTAATGATTTATTTTAAAATAACAAAATTTTAAAATTCTATTTCAATAAAATGAGAAGATGGTAATTAAACTTAATTTTATTGAAAAAATAAAAATTTAAAATTTAAAAAAAATCCACTTATTAATTCTCTCCAAAATATTTTTCATTACTAAAAACAATTTATCATACAAAACAAAAGATTTAATTAACACATAAACAATATTAGAAAATAATAATATATTAAACTTGCTCAAATACTTAATATTATACATATAAGTGGAAATTTATGACATTATATTGTGAAATCAACAAAATAACCTATAGCTAGAATAATGTGTATTTATGAACTTCATTATATAGATTCAAATATATGCTAGACTATCCCAAACAATGCAAGTATTGATTCAAAACTTCTCTTGAGTTTTTTTTAGGAATTTACCATGATTTTTTAGTAGGAAAAAACTTAAAATACTTTGGGTGAGTGGCCTAGTCTTTGTTGATATAATCTCAACACCTCAATATACAGTAATATCATTGTGTGTGAACAAACTTGGTCACCTAAAATAACCCATTAACAATGTTATGGCTTGCAGGCAGTGAGTGCATGAATTTCTTCCTTTATAATAGTTTCCTGAATCACATTGACTTCTTCTACACATAATCTCTTAAGCATGTTCAATACCTTTACTTATAGTTCTACTTTAATTTTATTATTCTTGTCTTCCTTCTCCTTGTCGAGCTCCATGAACTTCTTTACTATTTGAAAAATTATTCATGTTCACCCTTTTAGCTTTCTACTTATGCTTTCTAAAGCTATTCTTGGAAATTTGATTATGACCCATGCTAAACTACAAATGTTTTAAACCAAACTTTGGTCAAGAATTACTTCTATTTTTTCCTCAATCTCTTACATGCATTCCTAGTTCCATTTACCATAGTCTTTGATGAATTAAAAATTTGGTTTTGAATTCACCTCTTAGGATTTCTTATCTTAAAGAATGATGCAATCTTTGTGTTCTTTTCAAATTGCCACTACCTTCAAATTTCATGCATGTTTCCATCTAATACACTTCTCTAGGTACTTAGCGAGGTTCTCGTTCCACCCCTTACCTTCCATCCATGATGTGTCTATTATCCCTATAATTGTATCACTTGGGGATGATCATGTAACTAAGTTTTCCATCCAGTCTTTTATTTTATTAGGTTTATGAATTCATAGCTTTAAAGGCTTTTGCCTCTCTTCTGCACCATTGAATATTGCTTCCTAGCTCCAAAATAAACTTGTGGCTTCTTCATTGAGTAGATTGCTTATCAACTTTGAAATAGGTTCAAAGATCACTTTCTCAATGTTCATACTTAGAGCTCGTGTCATAACATCTTTTCATTTCTCCTTATTGTTTGTGCCCATATATAATAAAAGAATAAAGAGAACTTATTACATGGCCTTTATAGTTCCTTATTACGCCTCTTATCCCCTCCCATGCATTCCCATTTTGTGTTGTACCTCTTTAACTAGTTTCTATTTCGAGGCTTCTTAATGAAGAAAGATTGAAGGACTTTAATAATTATTGCTTGGAGACCAAGGATAATTTTAAGGATGAATATGTATTTTAAAATGTAGAAACCTTGGTGAATCTTACTAGTCCTTAATTTGCAAATTGTAAAATGTTTGGTGATATTTTTGTAAAAGTATTCAAATTTCTAAGGATTTTACATAGTTTATATAAACGTTTGGTGATTTTTAAGGTAAAATAATTTTGTCATATAGAATTGGCATGAATCATTTTTAGAAAAAATGGAAATCAGTGAATCCATTTTTGGGAAAAAAAACATGGAAAATTAGCCCATGGGTGAAATTTAGCCCCTAAAATCTTCCCTGTTGGAGACTAGGACAATTCTTTTTCTTTTCCAGATTCTCCCTTAACTATTATACAATAATTAATTTTTTAATATGTTTAAAACTTATTCTAATAGGGCGTACCTCCTTCAAAAATACTAGAGGTTTTAATCTTCCACAAAAATCATAGGATGAGACTAGGAAAAATCTTCCACAACTTATTGAAGATCTCATATTTATGGAGAGGAGAAGATCTCATATATATAGTACTATATTGTATATACCTCTCCTAGATTACACCATTGGTTCTGGTGCTTGTAGTAATGAAATTGGGCATGTAAATTAATGAGCACATATATGTTAATCATGAAATATGTACATGAGTGGTGGAAGTGAAATATTATCATCTACATCGGTTGGCAATTGGTTATGGAGGGAAGCGAAGAGTAAAGAAGAAAGGCAAAGTACGAACTGCATGGAAGGCAAATTGACTAAGAATGGGTCGAAGTGGTCAAAGAAGCGGAAAAGAAGGAGTGGAGTAAGGGAAAGTGAGTCATTGATCGAGGAAGATAGACCAACAAGGAAGATGGATCGTGGACAACTTAACAAGAGGAAAAAGACAACAAAAGACGCTTTGGAGCACCTCATGGGAAAGAAGGAAAGACAGTCTGGCGAAGCCCTAATAATGTGGGTCAAGTGGACCTAGGGTTTTAGACACCTAGGGTTTTGACACTTAGACGTTTTTCATGCAATGTATGAATAAAAGTCTAGAAGAATCGAGAGGGTTGGTCAATAATTGGTTCGTCATTGTGGGTTGAGAGAGTGATTATTGTTATGTGTGAGAGAGAAGCAAGCTATTGTAGAGAGTTTGTATTGTAAGATATTTAGTTGGGTGTGAATATCAACCCTGCAGCTAGGCACGTAGGAAGGGGAGAGAAGGAGGGAGAAAGAGAAAGAGAGAGATCTGCAATCTAAGAGTGGAGATAAAACTGTATGTTTCCATTTAATATATCAAGAAGCATAGTTATGTGTATGGAGCCCTAGGGAGAGGGTGAACCACGTATATCTTGTTGTTATGTGTGATTGATGTTGTGTTCTTTTCCTTTTGTTATTCTATTATTACATTATTGTGCTAGATTTGGGACATAATTGTGGGAAGTAGGCTTAAGTTGGTAAAGAATATCTAGATTGCTATGTGTTTTTACCTTAGATCCACTTTGCATTTCCCCTAGTTGTAGACACCCATGTCTTGCAACCCCCTATTGCTACTTCGGGTGAGACTGCATCTGCTTCGCAAGTGTTGATGAAAGGGCCAGTAGTTAGGGCTTTTTGGTGCACTGTTAGAGTTGAACCCTGGGTCTTCCCCTGTGCCAACAAATGGTTCCATTGTCGAGACTGGGATATTCTTGAGGGAATTTCAAGATGGTTTTCATCAAAGAAAAAGATTCAGAAGTGGATAGAAGAACAAGAGAAAGACTTAGCTGAAGCTCAAAACAAAAACCCTAATATTAGTACAGAGGATTGGTTGGGAAGGTATATCTTTACTGATATACACGAGATTTTCTTTGGAGGAGTTCATAAGGAGCTATACGAGTGGTTATGTTAAGTACCTATACCAGATATGCAAATA